>SSNS01000161.1:583705-774954 GCA_006937985.1 Aphyosemion australe | reverse complement strand
CTACAGGACGTCGGGCCCTCAGGCCATCTTCATGAAGTCTGTTCCTGATTGTTTGGTTAGAGACATTCACACCAGTGGCCCTCTGGAGGTCATTCTGTAGGGCACGAGCAGTGCTCAGCCTGTTCCGCCTTGCACAAAGGAGCAGGTATCGGTCCTGCTGATGGGTTGTGGACCTTCTACGGCCCTGTCCAGCTCTCCGAGAATAACCGCCAGTCTCCTGAAATCTCCTCCATGTTCTGGAGATTGTGCTGGGAGACACATTAAACCTTCTTGCTGCAGCATGTGTGGATGTGCCATCCTGGAGAAGTTGGACAACCTGTGCAACTTCTGCAGGGTTAAGGAATTGCCTCATGCTGCCAGTAGAGATAATTACTCAAGCCAAAACTAGCACGAGTGGAAAACCAGCCAAAAAAGATCAAGAGGGAGAAACTTGAAATGACCTCCACATGTTAAACCAGTCCTGTTTTGAGGGTTTTGTAATTGTTGCCACTTTAGTGCACCTGTCGTTAAGTCCATGAACACCAATACAGCTGAAAGTGATTAACAATGCCCTCAGCTGCTTAATCAACCAGAAAATTATCAGACAGGTTTCATTGATTTCATGCCAGGCCCAATAAAAAAAGTGTTCCTTTAATTTTTGTGAGCAGTGTATTACAATGTTCATGTGTTGTTATGCATTTGTGTGTCTTGCATACATGTTGAGTGTTTCCTGCACAGTGTAACAGCTGATTTGGCAATAAACCTGATTCTGATTTCTTGTTTTTGGTGAGCTGCAAGTGTGTGCCTCCAGTGCAACTGAAAAGCATCAGCTCTACATTTTACAGACTATTGACAAGACAGAGACCAGATGACAATAATTGCAGCAAACTCTGCAAATCTGGAACCTCTTATCTGCATAGTCTCTAATTGCATCGTGTTGAATATGAAGTCCATTCAAAGAAACGAGTGTGTGCTCGCTTCAGTGAAATGTTTGTGTTTGAATTAGCGTATATAGAGTTCCAGGTGATGAGATGTTATTTGCTTGGAAACTTTGCAAACCGACCACTTGAACATCACGCGATAAGCGGTGCAACGTGAAAAACACTTCTGAGAACATCTCTATTAATTCCAACTGAGTCTGAGTCCTTATCTGTACTGTAAGCTTGTCACCGCAACACAACCATCCTGTGGTCGGCGTCGGTCTTCCTCCAACACACACACACACACACACATAGACTTCCTTTTCCTTTGAATTGTCAGAAACTAGGAGAGGTTTAGTTGTGAATCAACTTCTGCAAAATTTCTGAACCACATGAGCCGCGATGACGATAGTCCTGACACCAAAGCCTCTTCCTGTACCAGAGATGAAGCAGGGCTCTAATCTACCTCTGAGACCCAGAAACAAAGAATGCTCCTCTCGAGCAGAGTTAGAGTTAACATCTTGCCTCGAGGCTGCAAAAGAGAAGAAAAACCAAATAAAAGGAACAAAAGTTGGGAGGATTTTTTTTTAAGGATGATAATTCGTTGCATCTGCTTTGAGAAATTCTAGAAACTTCAGGCGTTCCTTCCTGAACAAGAGGACACATGTATGATGGAAGCTGCTGCATCTCAAAACAAACCACACACACGAGGTTGTTGTTGTGCATTCATAAATAGCTGCTCCAGTTTTTGTGCTCAAACTGCAAAGGTTTCATGCAAGAAAAAAAAAACAACTAGGTGTATTTTTTATTTTTTTTGGTTAAAAGTCAAGCGAAGGAAAACAACATCTGACACTGATCCGGTTTTAATTCACAAAAATCTAGAGTGTTGACATTTTTACTGTGACAGCTGGTTAATATTTACAGCTGTGTGATAACCAGCAGGGCCGGCCCAAGCATTTGTAGGGCCCTAAGCAGGTTTTCCTTTTCCCATACCAACCAGTCAACACCAGATAAGTGATAATTCTTAAGCTTGGTTTTTGCTTGACGCATGTACATTCCGCGTGGAATTGAGGCACGCGGAATCAGGCCAAGACAACTTTTGCAGCGTTTATACCTTCCGTGGCTCATCCCCGCTGTGAGCCAATATTCTCCCAGACTGTAGGGGGCGGCATAGGGCTCCACGGCATGCATACAACACACAACAGCCAGTCCACCAATGTTTTTATGCGCGGGACTGTCTGCGTAGTTAGAAAATTTCCTAGGTGCAGAAAGTTTGGGCCATGCCAAGGGCCGTGGTTGCTAAAATTACGTAATTTGGTCATGCGGACCTCGCGGACGCGTCAAACTTAAACCAACCTTTAGGCTTCACTATGTGTGTAACATACCAACTATCATTAGCATCTTTTGTAATTAACTTACATCTGGTTTTGTAATGGCTGTTAACCTTACATTAGCATCAAACCAACAAAAATGCTCTAATTAATTTGCAAAGTGTTTTGTTTCGACTATTTGAAAGTAACATCCGAAGAAAAACCAAATTACACTAAAGAAAATAATATATCATTCACTTTCCATGTGTGATATAAATGTGTTTGTATAATTTGTTTTCATGCTAGCTTGGTGCTCTTGAGGGCCCCCTGGTGGTGCGGGGGCCCCGAGCAGTCACTTAACTCGTGTACGCCTTGGGCCGGCTCTGTAACCAACCTGCTGCAGGATCAGCTCAGGAACTCATCGGGTCATGATGATGAGTCAGCTGGAAACATTTTGCCCTCTTGTGTTGTGTAGGAGTGCAGGTCAGGGGAGGATTTTGCACCCAACCACACATTTGGAGAATAATTCAATCTGGAAAGTGGATTTTATTTTATTTTTTTAAATCCCGAAGTCTGCTTTATAATTTCAGAGTTGCATCTTGAAAATGCGCCCCTTCCATTTTCTCATTAACTGGCCCTTTTATGCGAGCAGCATTATTGTTTTAAAGGACTGGATGTTTTCTCTCTTTCAGTATCCACTTTCTATTTTCTCTCACACACCAGTCGCCCACACAGACTGGCAGTGTTTTGTTGGCTTTTTCTTCACAAGCTCTTGTTTAAAACGCAGCTTTCTCTGGTGGCGTCCATTTTAAAAGGAAACGTGGCAGATTTTCTAGATTAATATGAGGGCAGGAATCAAAAACGGAACTATTTCACAAGTGTTTTCTTCAGAACAGGGAGTGAGGTGTTGATAAAGAGAAAACATGTCTGCCCTGGGGCCGCAAGCATAATGAGAACTGATACTTTTCTTTGTCAGGACGAAGCTGCAGCAAGCAGAAAAAAAACATTACGTGGCATCTCATCTGTTTTTAATCTGCAGAAATCTGGAAATCCTTGGTTTTATGGTAGAAAATGATTTCAAGACGTGTCTCAGTCATAAAAACAGTGATGGTGCAGCCAATACGTGTTACTGAGGGGGAGGAAAGGCCCTTATGAGTCCATTCAGGACATGAAGAGAACCTCTGATCTGCTGCTTCATGGATCAAGACAAAGTTAAATATGATCATACAAGCTGTCAAGAGTTGTTTACAAATTAGTTGTGCTCCAGCCCAGTCATTCTCCTGATCTGGCGGTACTCTTTTAGGTTTAGCTTAGCATAAAACAATGTAAGTGAATGGTACCAACTAGCCTTGAGTGTGAAAAAGTCGTTAAAATGACTCAATAGTGATTCTAATTCTGCTCGGTGACCTCAATAATCATATTGGCTGCAAATGAAAATAATAAGTAACAGTAAAGAATTACAGGTGCCATTTTAGACTTGGGACTACTTTATGACAAAGCACAGCTGTAAGTTTCCCCTGAAAGGTGCAAGGACACAATGTAGCAACCCCAGAGACACCTGCTTCCATATACACAAATGCACACGCCGTTAGCAAACTGCCATAAAACACATGACTGTTTTAGAAACTACTTTTTCACACTCAAGGCTAGTTGGTACCATTCACTTACATTGTTTTATGCTAAGCTAAAACTAAACGAGTACCGCCGGATCAGGAGAATGACTGGGCTGGTTACAAATTGTTTTTTCCTACTTATCTAACTATGGGGAATATAGCAATAGACGAAATTTTACTTTTGAGTGGAATATCCCTTTAACATCAATATTTTTCCTCTGCATATTTAGCATCAAAACCTTAAATAAAACACATTATTATTATTATTATTATTATAGTGTAAGTGATCAGAGCCCTTGTGTCCATTGAGATTATATGTTGCAGAATATAAGGTTTTCATGCTGTTATTGAACTTTTTTTAGATTTGTAATTTGAATATAATAAAAGTTTTTTAAATGCACAGAAAAAAATTAAAGATATTTTATTTATTTTAATCATTTTAGGTGTGTCTGTGTGAAAAGTATAATACTATCTGACCTTTACAACCTTCAGGACTGGAGTTAAACACACTAAGATGCCAGTAAAGAGAGTTTTGAGAGAACATCTGTTGTGACTTTCAGCATTTCTCTTCATCCAAACAGCAATTAGAGGAGATTTTGGGTGCTTCAGACGGATTTGAGCTCCTCTGGAATGCTACAGATGTTGGAATCTGGCCAAACAATAAGTTGTTTTAAATGGCCATTTTATGGTTTTACCCTCCAGGTCTGAACTGTGATCTTTAGCTGCCAAACTCACCTATCATCAGCCTCGTTAACCCTGCTCCACCTTAGACCTCCTCCCATCAGCATCTGCTGAAAACAAGGAGAAGCTTTTCAAATTTGCTGTTTGGAGGGGAGAATGAAAATGTTTTACTTGAACAAGAGAAAACCTTTATGTTTTGATTTGTAACGCTAATCGGAGAGTAATTATGTAGTCGGATTGCTGTTTAAAGAGAAAATGTAACTTTTAAGTGTGGAAAAGGAAAATTAAAGTGAGTTTTGGTCTGTCGTATTTCATCATTTTCGTTGCCCTTGCAAACTAAAAGCCTGCAGGTATAATTGTGGATCCAGTCTGCTGTGGCCTTCGGTTTCTGTGAGATTTTCACTGCTGCATGAATAAAGCTGTCAGACGAAGCATCTGACAGGAGCAGAGAGGTTCATACTGATGAGGCTTAGGAAGAAAATATGACTTCTCAATAATACAAAAACAGAATTTAATGATAAAAACACAAAAATAACAGTTTTAACTTCAGCTGTTTTGTTAGTCAAATTTCAAGTTGATTTCATGTAAGCATGTTTTTAATGTGTTTAATGCTTGATAATAAGCAGGGGCGCGCCCAGAAAAGTTTCATAGGGGTGGCCATGGGGCCAGAGAAAATTTTGGGGTGGCACACCAAATTGATCCTCATGGTAACTCTGGGAAAATTTAGCCTGTGGTGATGTAATAAATGCTCCTTTATTCATTTTCATAAAAATAAAAAATATGCATCCAAAATCAAATTTGAGAAACTTTTGGAAAAAAAACATTTGAAACAGTTATTTGATGTGTTGTTTCAACATTTATTTTAGAACATTAGAACGGCTTAATTCACCTGTTGTTTCTTCAGTAAAACATCCACAAAAACTCTGGTGACTGAAACTTTTGTTTTGAAAATGCAGTGACATAAAAAATCTTTTTAAATTCTGATCATTTATTCATTAAATGTATAATTTTATAGGGTTTTACAAGTTTTCATTAAATAAGATACATTTATGTTTTGTGTGAACATTAATGACTTATTAAAGAACACTGGTCTTCCCTGGAGTGGCCATCAATTTTCTAGGGGTGGCCATGGCCACCCCTGGCCACCCCTTGGGGACGCCACTGATAATAAAGCAGAATTATGTTTTAAATAATCATTTTGATTATTTATTTCAATAATTATTGCAGAATAGATTACCTCCTTCATGGTCCTTTTCTCTTCCAATCAAAACTAGAGTTTGTTATTCACAAACACAATTAAAAACTATTTTATGATAAATATGAATTAAAATTTGAAAAGATGCAAGATGTTTTTCTAGTTGGAAGACAGTTGTTCAGATAAAGGCTGGTCCTGTTTAGATCACAAAGGACAATAAAATAAAAAAGCCAGTTTATTTATTAAAGTGTATTTTAAATTTGGACCAATGAGGCTGATGTTGGGACTCTAACGGCTGTATTTTAATATAACATCCGTCAAAGACACTACTGCATTTATAAAATCCCCAAAATTCAAAGATTTCCTTAATTTTTTTGTGTTCTATTCATATTTTTTTGCAAATGTCTTCATTTCATTGAAAAAATAAACACGAGTTTGTCATGAAGCCAGTGTTAAAGGTCAGAGTGAGAACGCTTCAGGCTCTTCTCTGGGGAATTTCAGCAGCCATTTGTCTGCTAATCACAGAACACACTCTTATGAAACAAGTATTTGTAGTCTTAAAAAGTGTCTGAAGATGTTTTTTTTGCCTGGTAACACAAAGTTGGACTAAATACTGCACCATATGTCCATATTTTGTGATTTTTTTTGTTTTCTTAGATGATGCATTTGTGCTTTTACTTTTGTAAAGCTGCAACAGTTTCACTTCCTGTCGTGTGCTTGAACCCAAACTGCATTGTTGGAAACAACCCTGTAAAAACAGGGTGTTTTATGACCTTTCTTCTCTATACTCACCACAAACACACGAGGTCCGTGTCCACGCTGCAGACAAAAGCGAGTCAGAGGAATCGTAGGAAGTCATCGCCTCAATCTGGACCCAGCCTGGGAACAGCAGAGGCAGCGAGCTCATTGTGTGACTCCTTCCCTCAGAGGAAGCGACTGTCAGTGGTTATTCACTGTATTTTAACCTCATCTATCGACACCGAGCCTGCAGGTACTAATAAATGAGACGGATAACAATGGCACCAAAAGCAGAGTCGCATGTGCGGCACTTCCTACTTGAACTTGAGTTTAAAGACAAGACTGATGACTTATTGAAATGCCATCAACACCTGCTGTGACCCCGAAGACCCGACTGATGCTTCATCACAATGAGTTACAGGCCACCAGGAGGACAGCATTCATTGTTGTGTTTTATGAAGTTACTATAAAGACTTTTGATTCATTTCTGCAACATTATCTTCTTTTCCTAAAGTCAGGATGAGGTTCTTATTCTTGGCTCCAAGTCAAACCCGTTTCCAGTGCTTATTGGACTCCACCAGAGCTGCAGCTTGTCCTCATTTTAGCCAAGATCTCAGGGCTGAGGGCTGGAAAAGGTCCAGTTTGGTCATCCTCAGGATTCCAACCTTGCATTTCGTAGATGTTGTGGTCCTGCTTGCATGTGAAGTAGTTAAAACTATGTGATGGAAAAGAAATAGATTTTCCCTTCTACTCGTGGTTAATGTTTATGTGTAAATTGTCCTTTTGTGCTGCCATGTGGGTCTCTACTGCCTCTATAAACACTCCAAACATGGAAAAAAAATCCATCCATTTTCTGTCAGTGTTTGGTTTTAGGAATTATGTGCCTAAACAAGGTGTTTCAAAAAGTCCCCTATTGTGATGTCACAAATGGAGATTTTTGCATCACTCCAGTCCTGATGACTCATGTCAGGAATAGGGGAAGTCTTAGGGAATGTTTCCGGAAACCTTTGGAAAGCTGTTTTCAATTTGTGAAATATTGTTTTAAAGGAAAGTATTGGATAAAATAATTTCATTTACATCACAGTGGTGGAAATGGGCTTTTTTAGGTGATCGGTGTTATTTTTATGAGATAAAGCTGTAATTGGATTAGCGGTTTTCTGACAAAAAAACAGCACGGTATTTCTTTTAAAGATTGGGAATCAGGTTATTTTCTGGAGAAAATCCATCATGGAAGCTTCCCTTTGGAGCAGCCCATTGTCTACAGCATGAAGATCTATGATAATTAATGTTTTGTGTCGCTATGTTTGCAGCTAATTTGCTTTTTGGTCTTTCTCACTAACCTTTGCTGACATGTTTCATCGTCCAGTGGACGCCGAAAACATGTCAGCAAAGGTAAAAACAAGCTCTTTTTGCTCTGTGTATAATGAAGAACCACAAAAAATGAAATTGGATAGAAAATACAGAACGAACGTAACAAAGAGGATCTTGATCTAATTGGGAATTTCTTACAAATAAAAATGATTTACACAAAAATGAGAAATAAATGCATTTAACGTGACAAAATGTAAGATTTAAGTAAAAAATAAATCAAAACACTGAGTTTCCTTTTTCCCAACCACAAAGTGCATCACACAAGTGGAAACATCCGCCTTGAGCTCTGGGAGTAAATCCAACCTGACAGGACTGCTGAGATGGCTCTGCGTCCACGGCAACGCTCAGACAGCTGCCTGCCTCCACGTCCACACGGCAACAAAGCTCACACAGCGGCCCTCAACCAATCAGGATGCTCCAAAGGTGACAGGCCCGGGCCAGGTCTTCCTTTGCTCTCTGTCGCTATGGTTGCTGCGGCTTTTTTGTTTTTCTACGAGAAACGCTGGGGGAGAGATTCCTCTTATTCAGAGAAGTGCTTACATAAATATTCAACTTTAAACAGTCTCATGTTAGAAACGGTGTTAGTTTCTATGAATGTGAAAGTTACTTTTGAGGGTGAAGTGTGGAGAAATGTGTGATTTTCTGTGGGTGGCACATTTCTTTTGAGTTTGCACCTTTTTATTGTTGTGGTAAGATTGAATATATGCTTCTGTCCACCGTCTACATTTGTCTAAATGTTTGCACTATGAGTCATTTCTGTAAATATAATACATCAGCTTTCAAAATCATCTAACTAAAAAAACTTTTTAAGTTTAAAATAGTCAATTTAAGACAGAAACACTGTAAAAACCTGTAAAAATGCAAAACATTCTAGATTTACAATTCACAGGAGACACATGTTTGCAGTAGTTGTGGTGATTAGCATACTTTATATGGCAAGCCATTCTACATTAATGCAAATGTACGGTAAAACAAACTTTTGTTGCATTTGCACTGGTCATCCACATGCATATGCAGTTTCTGATAGTATTTGCTCTATTTTCCTAATTTAAATTAAATTAATGAAGTATTTACAATCAGATTTTTGTGTTTAGTGATATTGTTACAGCCTAATTTTAGCATACATGGCCTATTTTATGGTGAATTCTATCTGAACGCAGAAGTAAAAAAATCAAGTTTAAAAAAAAATCAACAGGAACATTCCATGAGTTCAAAATCGCAACTTGGAAAATCAGATTTTCGTTATCATCATTTAAAGTTCAATACGGCTGCCTCGCTCATGGATAATACAATGGTAATCAAAATAATAAACTTTTTTTTTGGTAAAACTATTAAATGTTATTAAATATATATATCATAGGTGTTTGACAAACTTAAAGTAACACTAAGCGGTTTCCTGCTCCTCTGCCCTACTGGTTGAAAGTGGAATTACAACTGTCGTAAACAACCCTGCTGAAGCCTGCTGTAGCTAACGCTAAAAACGAGCTAACACTAACATGAGCCATCTAATACTAAAGTAAACCATGAAGTAAAAAGATCCACACTTTTGGACAAAAAATATTATTACTTACAAGTCCAGCAGCAACAAAGCCAGGTCACCATCAGTCCGTGACTTTGTAGCCTCCTTTAGCTTCCTCATACTAGCGTAGGCCTCGCCGATGTTCATTCTGGTTTTAGCTCTTGGCTTCACCTCCAAAGATATTTCTCTGTTACTTTTACTTCCAGGCTCCGCTATGATGCCAACAGAGAAAGCAAATTTTTTTCTTTTTCTTCTTCTTGTGCTTTTTATTGACGATCGGTGAACTGAAAATGCTAACCGCTAGCATTACAGCTAACAGCTGTAAAGCAGGTATAAAATCTCCACCTATAGGGCACCTACCCGCTCCATAAAACTAAGTGCGGTTTTTGGTCAGCAGAGGGCTGCAGAGTGGTGTCAAATATGAAACTGGTTTTTAACTCAACAATCAATGTTAAAGCTCTAGCTTGAAGTTTAAAAAACTATTGTTACTTCAATATCTGGACAATAGATTTATAGACATTGCTTCTGGTCGTTAGACTGATAGTGCATTCTGTTTGTCAGAAATTCTGATTTTTAAGTCAGAAAATCAACTAGAATCTTGAATTCAAAAATTCAAACTTGGAAAGGAAAAAGCTCCTCACTTGCCCCAATCTCAAAACCCAACATGGCCACTTCACACAAGAGAAGAGGTAATAGCTGCAGGAGTAAATGTTTATTATCATATTTGTTAGTCTTTATCTCAGTAAATTAGATGCACACATTATTCTGTGCAGCCTTTGTAGAACGCATGTTTGTCAAGTTTGAATTCCTAAAACGAAGCCACAGCTAATCATACCAAATTCGTCATTCAGTGCAACAGTTTTCCAACTTGCCATCTGTAATGCAGCTAAGTTGTTCGTGATGACTTTCCCAAAACCAAATAATCTTATTTTGTGTTTTGATGCCTTTATTTTCAGTGGTTTTGCCATCAAGGCTATTTCAGGGTGTAGAAGTTTTGCATTGTTGCCCACAGCAAATCAAAAACGTATACATTTAAACATTTCAAACCTCAAGTTTTTCTCAGTTTAAAGAAAAAAAAGTATTAAAACTTTATCTGGTAGACTGTAGATGAGTCCACGCCATTCAACATGTTCTTTTCTTAAATTCTCCTCAGCAGGTAGATCAGATGAGGTCTGTGAGAGTCAGTGAAATATCTGTGAGGAGACACGGCCAGTTACAATAGATTTATTATGCGCGTATCCTGAGGTGACCTCTATTCTTCCTTTGTGTGTGTGTTATTGCTGGAGCCAGTTGGAGTCCATCTGGGTGTTTTTGGACTTGGTCACCTCCATCCATGCCAAGAACAATACTCTTTCCATTTGCGGCTTGGCTCTTCTGCTGGCACGGATTCACAACGTCAGTTTCACATCGAGTCTTGGCCTGACACCAGACCAATTAAGATATACGGCGTAAAAAAGGCACCCGCTTTAGCGATAACCTTTAGTAGTAATATTTAAGCTTTGATTTACTGCTGATTTGAGTCTGTGTTGAAAACTGACCATAGTAAACAATTTGATTGTCAACTTTTCCATTCTTTTTCTTGCTCTTTGTCACTTCATGATTTGTGAGGTTTTTTTTTGACCAAACAATAACAGAAAGGAAGCTTTTTTCACCTTGTGCTGGGTTTATGAAACGTACCATGGTTGAAAAACACCCATACTATCAGCAGTGTTTGATCTCTATTGATCATTGTTTTATGTTTCAGTGTTTTTGGTTGTTTTTCACTTCCTCATCACCTTAACTAAACCTATCAGGTAGTAAGAACCTTTTCAATCAACATGCTCTTATTGGGAAAATTATAATAATTAGTCAGAATGAGACAGTGATCGAAAACAATTTTCTGCAAGGGAACCAAGAACATGATATTTTAAAGTAAAGGCAACTGTGATCAATTGGAATATCTTGCAAAGACTCTTTTTGCCATGAAATTCCTGGGAAATAACCTAATCCCATAAACCCATTTCCACCATGTTTGTGATAAAGGCGTCAGAGTGCCTGTGGGATCGGGACACTTCCCATGCAGAGCTTGCTTAGGAATGGTAACAGATATAATGAAAAGATTTTGAAGATGGGCAAAGAAAATAAGCTGCGTCCCTTCAAGAAAAACATCAGATACAGACTGAAATTCTGCAGAAAGATTCATTTACTCTGAAAAATCCCTTTTCAGATTGGGGATCCAGCAAAATGTTGCGTGTTTTGCTAACAGTGAGTCATTGAGAGGAGCCAGTTGAAGTGGCTCGGGTATCTGGTCAGGATGCCTTCTGCACACCACCCTGATGAGGTTTTCCGGGCACGTCCAACCAGGAGCAGACCAAAAGGAAGACCCAGGACACAATAGAGGGACTATGTCTCTTGGCTGGCCAGGGAACGCCTTGGGACCCCCCCGGAAGAGCTGGCCGAAGTGGCTGGGGAGAGGGAAGTCTGGGCCTCTCTGCTTAGGCAGCTTCCCCCGCAACCAAACTCCGGATAAGTGGCCAAAAATGAATGGATGAGTCATCTTGAGACCATCCATATGTGGTTCTGCTTCTCACAGTTTAGCCTCCAAACAAAAAAAGATTAGTGCCCAATTATCCTCCAAGATGAACTCCTCCCAACCAACCAACAACAGTTTGGTGGTGAACATTGTGTAATCATATCCAGGGGTCTGAATCCATCCAAGTACGCTTTTTAAGGCCAATTATGTCAAACAATGCTGTCCAAATTCTAAAGATACTCACAATGATTTCTCAGCTTTAAGGAACACCACCAGAACTACGTAGAGTTGGGTTGAATCAAGTCAAGCTGCACTGAGTAGGCACTAACGTCTGTTTAGTGCAGTCATGGTTTCTAGGTGACAAGGCATATACTGAGATAGGGGTGGGAATAAATACGAAGACTAGATCATCCAAATTCATAGCCGCTCAATTCTGGCCTTAGTGGTCAAGGAAGGACCCAATGTGGACTTAGTAGGACGGATCCTTACAAGGATCTCTCGGTTAAGTTTTGTTACTAACTTCAAATCTGAGACGTGAAGACTTCTCTTTGAAAAGTGTGGTTTGTCATGTTCAGACAAACTTGAAATAGACTTGTATCTTCCACTGTCCATGTTCAGACAGTGTGGGTGATGTGTGAGACGTGGTACACCAAACCCTTTCAGCTGCTCTCATCAGCCACAGCAACAACAATACCAACAACCAAATACAAGCTGTGGTTATGGTGCTGACGTAATGATGCTTTACATAAAAAATACTGTGTGTATATATATATATATATATATATATATATATATATATATATATATATATATATATATATATGCAAAAAGATGTACAATTGCAAATCTAACTGTAAAATATAACCCCTGCTTATTGTTGCCTTGTAAAATTAATTCCCACTTGGCTTGTTAAATACACTCAGATATATATTTAGCTTTTATTCCTCAGCTGGCTAAACATTTCTCTGCTCAGCTGAGGCCGCCTGACCAAACATCACAGCAGCACATACTTTGAGATTTTCCCACGACCGTCCGTCCTCGATAGTTGGCCTCGACGGTCCGAGCGACAGGTGCTCAGCTTTCACTATGCAGCGCATTCTGGATCCTCCAGCTGTGACCTTGAGTCACCAAGTTAGCTGACAGGGTCTCTTAACGTCAAGAACAAATATTAAATTGTTGTATGTGAATATAGGGAAATGTGGATTTCAAAATACATAAGTGTCCAAGAGAAAGAGTTGAGTTTTTTGGGGGGTCAAATCTTGAAAATGAGCACAATTGCACACAATCCTGTTAAATCTGATGCAATTGGTTATCTTGAATGTGTTGTGAATGATTCATCTATTGCTACACCATATATACCGTAATTTCTTCAAAAATGACATTTATATACTGTTTTGGGTTTGCTTTCGGAGTTTCTTTAAAATCTGTCCAGTGGTTTTTGAACACGGGCACACACAGGTGCAAAAATATTCTTTATGGTGGGAAATAAAATTAAAATATACCAAGATACGATAAAAAACAATCATTCTTAGTGCAGCAAACAGAACAGTGAAGCACTAATGAAGTTGCAGCACCATCCGATCTCTAACCATCTGTCCTGTTCTGCCCTTCAGCTAAAAGCTCTGACCTTGCTGTTCAAAACCACTGACTTTCTGACCTCTGCACAAGTGCAAAATGGTCCTGGCATGAGCTGGATAGCATGCCGCAGATACCCGGAGCGTGGGGTTTACTTACGAAGCGAGGCACGCCAGCGACACGCTCGTGATCGGAGCTGCAGCTGCTGCGTGTTAAAGCTGCTTGTTACGAGCCTGTGGTGCTTGTGCATTCCAAACCACCAGCGAGCGTGGATTTGAGAAGTGGTACTGACACAGATATGGGGCGTAACTGATGTGTGAACGTGTCTCATATGTATGCAAGATTGCATGTTCATGGTGCAAAAGTCGCTGGTGAGGGTGCAATGAATATGGATGCCTGGGATTGTTGGTGAAGCTATGAAGTGCACGCACAGAAGGAGCCACTAATAGCTCTCGAAGCACTGCTGACACAACCTGAAAAGCAGAGCTCACCAGGAGAGTAGAAGTTTCGCAAATAATGTTTCCTGGATGCCACCGCAGCAGTCAGAGTGGGGGATGAGATTGAGGGATAAGAGCTTGTCCGTACACGTTTGGACAGTCGCAACTCCCCACCACATGCTCCAGCAGCCGAGATAAGGTTGCAGGCGTGGTTTGTGTAACATTAGCTGAAATTGTTGATGGAGAAACCCCATCTTAATGAGGTGGACAGTGTAGAAGGAGAGAGATAACAGCGGTACAGAGAGCAGTGGAGCACTCCGACCCCCTTGTACAACAGGAAGTCGAGGAGAAAACAATGCACGATGTTTCCTCGTCCCACAGTCCGCTCCAGCGCTGATGAGAGCGATAAGAACCTCCCTGCCATGCTGCACTATTCTGGGAGGAGTGGGTTCTGGAAAAACAGGATATCCCCTTTTGTTTTGGTTGGTGTTGTTTTGTGCAGCACCATTTTTTAATCTTTCTCATCTGTCTCATTATGTTATTTTGTGGGTTTCATTTCAGCACTCAGCCAAGCTGCTGGGTCGTAATTCTTGTCATGAATGTTTGGTTTTTACCTTCGCATGTGTGCATGAAAAGGGTCAGAAGGTCAATCGGGGCAGGCATGAGGTTACAGCTGGTGTTTCAGTGAGTACCCACCACAGATGCTGACATTCTTCAGTCTTCTTAGAACTGGGAGCCCAAAACATTTTAGGAGAATAGAACATTAGTGTCAAGACCTTAGTGTCCCAGAAAAGTAGGACGCTCAGATCCTCAGGTGGTGTTTCATTCTTGTTGGTTCTTTTTGGACCTCAGATTGGAGAAACAAAGATCTAGTTCTAAATATAGTTCCAACATAGTAATGAGGTGACTTAAAGTAAAATAATACACCAAACTTCAGATTTTATGATGAATTGCTAAAAATGTATTGTGTTATTTGGTGTTAAAGAGACAGTGTGTAGTTTCCTGGCGATAGGGGGCAGTACATACACTTCAGGGTAGTTTAACACCATATTGTGGCTGTCGCTAGTTAAAAAAAACCATTATGGTAAATGTTACCTGTCGATCAGAAAGCATGCGACCTCAGCGTGACTCCACAGACTTTGATAGTCATTCACAAAATTCCATGGAGAGAATGCAATGCTGATGCTAGTTTTCTGGCGGTGTAGGTTCTGGATCGGCTCGGGGTCCTGCGCCTGCTGATGACTTGGACGAAGTGCAGATTAAGGGTGCAAAAGGGGCGTGGTCACCCCCCGCACTTGAGAATCGGGAAACCCTACGCACTTGCACTCCTGGCCGGGAACGTGTAATCGAAGGGCGCAAGGGTGCAAGTGCGAGGATTGGGATTAGACCTAGAGTTCTGTGACTGCGTTTAAAAGTTAGCTTGTTTTGCAGATTCGATAAAGCACCTTTAAGTGTAAAAAAAGTTTGGAATTTGTGTTTAGAACATAAGATTTTACACGTACCATGTCTGTGCTATTGTGACAACTCGCCACATAACATAAAAGTTATGCTACCTGTGGGACAAAAGCAGTAATTTGAAAAAGGCCTAGTTCCCCTCAGACTAGCTGTTAGCTTGTCAATCTGGTCAAAGTTCATCTCCATTTCTCTAAGCTGACTCTGTTCAAAGAGCAAGCTGCAACCAGTAACATGTTATTTATTTTTTCACAGAACCCAACTTCAAAGGACCTCCAAGCTAAAGAAATGAATTTGGTCAGGACCTGTTTTAGAAAGCGTGTGTTTGTACAGATGAAGCTCCGGAGGTCTCTGAGTTCTCGCACATCAGCAATCCGTCTACGCAAACAGACCACTGAGTCCTGGCAGCACAAGGTGTTAATGCGTCTTATCTTTGTAGCACATTTGTTCTTTTCTTCTTACTCCTCTTCCGTCATAACTCCTCTCCTCCCAAACTGCTCTTTTTTCCCCCATAAGAGTGTGAAGTTATCGGGCGAGGAAGCTGCAGGGTTGCTCAACAAATCCTCCCAACACTAATCCAACCCACTCTCCTTAATGCACACACACACACACACACACACACACACACACACACACACACACACACACACACACACACACACACACACACACACACAGCACTGAAGGGATTTTTTTCTTCTTCGCCTGATCTCAGGTTACACCGAATGTAACATAAAAGAAAAAGAGAGAGAGAGCGTCAGACTTTGGCCTAAAGGAGAAACACAGCTGGAGCCATTAAAACAGTGGTTTCTTCAGCTGAAGCCCATAATATAAACACATATGAGCTTAATTCATATGAAAATAAACCATAAACACAGTTCGGTGGCACTCTAAATGATAATCTGTTTATATTTGAGGTACAGCTGATGCTATACTTTTTGACAGGGTTGAACATTTTACCAAAACAAAACCCAAAAGGTTGTAAATAATGTAAATATGTCAAGAAAGCAGAACACAACGATGATTTAACACGTGATAAATGGTGGTTTTTATCTGGTCTCTGGCACCTAAAGCTGGAATTCTTCCTAGCCGAGTGGTGTCATGTGATGAGCTACTGGCTGCTTTAAGGGCTATTCTGAGATCAATCAATCAATCAATCAAATTTTATTTATAATGCACTTTTCATACTTTGAAAGCAACTCAAAGTGCAGTACAGATTAAAATAACCCCACATAACCCTCAGTACCCACCCCTCCCAGCCAACCCCATCCCCCCCTACACGCACACACACACACACACACACACACACACATGCGTCAAGAATACAAGACATTGGCGTCTGGCTGAGTTCAGAAAACCATAAGTCTGGGAAACGTCATCGGTGGGGCGATCTGACCCGGGAGCATCAGGTCAACTGGTCTGGACAAGGGCGTCGTAGTCAAATGACGCTCCCGGGGCAGAGGGCCCCCTAGAGGAAACACTGGATGAAAGTAATAAAAATAAATAAATAAAATACAATTAATAATGGTAATCAAATAGAAATAATTAAGAAAGATAAAAAGTTAATGAATAATATTAAATAAATAGTAAAACAACTGTAATGTAAAATATGTTGTAAGACTAAAAAGATGCAGTCAAACTAAAACATGCTAACAAACAATAATAATAGAGATAGATAGATAGATAGATAGATAGATAGATAGATAGATAGATAGATAGATAGATAGATAGATAGATAGATAGATG
Organism: Aphyosemion australe; assembly: GCA_006937985.1. Classification (NCBI taxonomy): domain Eukaryota; kingdom Metazoa; phylum Chordata; class Actinopteri; order Cyprinodontiformes; family Nothobranchiidae; genus Aphyosemion; species Aphyosemion australe. Next base: position 757,906 of record SSNS01000161.1, on the reverse strand, counting down.
ATAGATAGATAGATAGATAGATAGATAGATAGATAGATAGATAGATAGATAGATAGATAGATAGATAGATAGATAGATAGATAGATAGATAGATAGATAGATAGATGATAGATAGATAGAGTCCTATGATGCTTAGCAGCATTTTTTAAAATAATTTGACCAGGCTTGTTACTCCAAGTTATAGATGAAGAAAAGATAAATAAACTCATATGAAATCCTCTTAAATTGAACTTGAGTCTGACGTGGGAACCCTCTGAACTTTGTTTACTTTCAGACTCAAAGACAATGTCGTGAGCTCGGAGAGTCTCCACGGACAGTGACATCAGCTCTTTTTATTTTAGATAAGAGCTTTCCAGAAAGTCCCTCATGTCGCGACTGTCCCAGCTTATCTTCAAACCTGGTACATCCTCTTACAGTTGCCTTTTTATTGCAATCATCAAGTATCATTTGCTGCTTCCATGGAATTCACAATCCTTTATTTATGGAAGTGGTCTCAATCGTGGGATAAATGAAATCATTTATACACATGTGTTTGAAATCTTCACCTAGTTTTTTTTATATTATATTGATATTATACATTCTTCTACATGTGGCACTTGTTATATTCTCACTCCAACACCAATAAGCATATAGGGGCCATGGTTAATGTCTTCAGAACACTGCAGAAGCTGAGGATTGAAGCTCCACTGCTATGGTTAGAAGATGACCTCCATGCCTGTGAGTCAATCCCAGGGTGCGTGCTGCTGTGTTCTCGTCATGGACTCGGTAAAATTAGAGCAACTATGATAAGATCTCACAACTCCTTAACTGTCACATTTCAACTTCACACATTTGGACTTGGGAGGTTAAAATGTGTGAAGTGAAACTTTTGATTTTGCAGAACAGTCGACGAACTTCTGCAAGAGATGAACGCTGATGATAGAGGTAGTCACAGTGTTGAATCTGTGAGTAAAGCCCTTTTTATAAGACACACCATGCCGGCAAATCAGCGTAATATTACCGCAACGTGTTTCTCGTGGCGGTATCACGTTGCGGGAATATTGCGGCATATGTGCCGCCACGCTTGATGCGGTAATATTGCGGCTTCGCCAGTCTTATAATCGCACATTAAGCATTGGTGCAACAGAGAGAGGTGTCATGACCATGTGATGAGTTAATGCCGAGCTCCGGCCGGGAACTATATAGAAAATGAAAGTAAACACTCGCTTAAGTTTCACTTTTGTAAACAGAACCAGCTGAGATGATCATTTGGAGTGTTGCGGTGCTCCGGGAGCTTTTCTCCGTTAGATCTGCAGCTCAGATCATCTGACAGCTCACAGGGATGGTGGAGGACACACACCTGCGCAGCTTCGATCGCAATAAAAAGCAAGTTATGTCCAAGATACACGGAAGTCCGCGACAGCGTAGAGACCGCCCCCATACCCCCTTTATGCCGCCATCGCGTAATCTTTTATAAAACGGACATGATTGCGCAACATTACCGCCACGGTCTGAGCTCTTAAAAACGACCTAACACTCCCTGATGCTGCATTGGCGTTGCGGCAAATTGGCGGCATTGTTTTATAAAAGAGGCTTAAGTGTGAAAGAGGAGGTGCATGCAGAACAGATCACCCTGTTCATATCGATGTCAGTGTTATCGCTTCGCTGGCTTCAGGTTCCTCTCAACGCATGTTGTCATGTTTCTGAGGAAAGCTGGTATAACACATCATAAACATAGGCACACCAACAGTAAGTAATAAGTTAGTAAGTAAGTAAGTAAGTAACTAAGTAAGTAAGTTAAGTAAGTAAGTAAAGTAAGTACGTAATTAAGTAAGTAAGTAAAGTAAGTTAGTAAGTAAGTAAGTAAGTAAGTATGTAAATAAGTAAGTAAGTAAGTAAGTAACTAACTAACTAACTAAGTAAGTAAGAAAGTTAAGTAAGTACGTAATTAAGTAAGTAAGTAATTTAAGTAAAGTAAGTAAGTTAGTAAGTAAGTTACGTAAGAAAGTAAGTAAGCAAGTAATTAAGTAAGTTAAGCAAGTAAGTAAGCAAGTAAGTAAGTAAAAAAGTAAGTAAGTAGGTTAAGTAAGTTAAATAAATAAGTAAGTAAGCACATAACTAAGTAAGTAAGTAAGTAAGTAAGTAAATAAGTAAGTTAAGCAAGCAAGCAAGTAAGTTAAGCAAGTAAGTAGGTTAAGTAAGTTAAATAAGAAAGTAAGTTAAGTAAGCACATAACTAAGTAAGTAAGTAAGTAAGTAAGTAAGTAAGTTAAGTAAGCACATAACTAAGTAAGTATGTAAGTTAAATAAGTAACTAAGTAAGTAAAGTTAAGTTTATTTATAGCATTTATCACAGAAAGAAAAATCACAAAGTGCAAAAAAAAAACAAAAAACAAATCATAAAGTCATAAAACGATCATAAAAACAAAACAACAAAATATAATAAAATAAATACGAAAGATAATTAAAATCTAAAAACACGAAAGATTTAGAAGTTTTAAATAAAGTAATAAAATTATAAAATGATCATAAGTCAAGCTACAAAAATATAAAACAACAGAAAGATAATTAAAAAGTAATTTTATAGATGAATAAATTTGAAAAAAACAAAAGATTTAGGTAAAAACAGCTTTAAATAAAAGGGTCAACAGGTGCAACAGTCTGGAAAGAGCAATCATCTCGACTTTTATATCTGGTCTTTGGAACTTGTAGGTTCTGGTTTGTGGACCTGAGGGCTCGGGTTGGAGCATAAGGCTTTAACAGTTCAGTAATATAAGGAGGAGCTTAGCCATGTAGAGCCCTGTATGTTATAGTAAGGATCCTATATTGAATTCTAAAGTTAATGGGTAACCAGTGCAGAGACATCAGAATAGGAGTGATGTGAGCTCTTTTGTTTGCTCCAGTTAGGAGCCTCGCTGCAGAGTTCTGGACCAACTGAAGGTGGTCAAGGGCTTTTTTGTTAAAACATGTGAAAAGTGTGTTACAGTAATCCAGACGGGACGAGATAAAGGCATGGATAACCATTTCAAGTTCATGTTTTGACACCAATCTTCGCAGTTTGGAGATATTTCTCAAATGATAAAAATTGTTTTTGAGTGGCCTTCAAAAGACATTGATTGGTCAAAAACACCCAAATTCCTCAAGTTTGACTTGGCAGCAGAAGCTAAATGACCAAGTTGACTAATCAGAGGAGCCATGCTCTCAGGGGCAATTGTTCAGACATTCAGTCTTTTCAGAGTTTAACTGAAGGAAGTTATCTTCTAGCCAGCTGGTGATCACTGATAGGCACTCTAGTATAGTGATGGGATTTATGGTAGCATTCCGCCGATGTGCGGGGGGGGGGGGGTATTAGTGTTCCACCGAAATGCAGGGAGGAGGGGTTTAGCGTTGCCGCCTCGGTCAGTGAGCGTGTGGGGTGGGAGGGTCGTTACTGTGAGATGAAGATGAACGATTCACTACAAGGACTCGGCTCTCATCGTTCACTTTGAAAACCCGTTCAAAAGATTCGATTCGTTCATGAACGTCACATCACTACTCTAGTAGTTCAGCCAGTTTATAGAACTCAGAATCCTTAAAGGAGCAGTGCAGCTGAATGTCATCTGCATATAATAGGTGATAGGAAACATTTCGAAAAGCATCAATTATCTGTCCAAGAAGGTGTATATATAGTAAAAACAGGAGTGGACCCAAAACAGAGCCTTGGGGTACCCCACAGAACAGATTGGTGGAATCTGACATGATTAGTTTATACAGGCACTGAAACTTCTGTTAGAAAGGTACGATCTGAACCAGTCTAGAACAGTTCCAGAGATCCCCACTTTGCAAGTCTGTTAATTAAGGTGCTGTGATCAACTCCTTGTTGTCTGCAGCCATCATGATGTCACTGGAAACTGACAGAGGTGAGGCTACTGAACATGGGAGCCGCCGGTCCCTCTGACCACCACCGGGTAATGAAGGTAAGTGTCTTACCCAAGGACACAACAACGATAGACTGAGCAGGACGCGAACCTGCGACCTTCCGATTGCAAGGTGGTCACTTAACCCCTCTGCCATTGCCCATATGTTTGTCACGGACCATGGTCATGCTAACCACAGAACAACGCTAGCCCAAGTTACTGCTAATAAGCCTGAGATACTGCTAATGCTAGCCTGAGCTACTGCTAATACTAGCCTGAGATACTGCTAATGCTAGCCTGAGCTACTGCTAATACTAGCCTGAGATACTGCTAATGCTAGCCTGAGCCACTGCTAACGCTAGCCTGAGCTACTCAGCTAACAGGACTAGAAGAGAACAAAGAAGAATGTTCGAGCACCACCACTCATGTTCCAGGATGTTCATAGAATATCCAGACAATGAATTGCCAGATTGATCCACAGTTTGCAATCTGATACGGCTGAATGCTTTCTTACCCCCTGCCTTCATATGCATTTGCAAAACCCCACACACACAGTTTCATATGCTATATAAAGGCTAAAAGAACAGCTTTAAATTGTAAAAAAAAAGGTAGTTTTTGGTCCCTTTAAAACTGTGCATCTTTGTTACAATGATATGTGTGATCATCAGAGCAGATTAAACTCACTTTGTCACTTGAAGCTAGTTAATTTACTCGGTTGTGGCATTTGCAAGCTGCTTTTTATGCACAAAGTGTTTGCAGCAGTGAAGGTGTGTGGTGAAAAAAAGAAAAGCTGAGTCATTTGTCACCCAGGAAATAATTACAGGGTAAAGTTTCCAAAGCTATAGTAACATTGTTTGTTTAACCAACAGTCTACTGAATCACTCTTAGCGCGTGTGTGTGTGTGTGTGTGTGTGTGTGTTTAGGTGTCTGTGTGTGCATCAGCAGCTGGATCTCATTACTTCTGTTTGTGTTAGCTTTGCTCAGTTCCCTGTTTTGCCTTTTGTACGTGTCTGTAGTGCCAAAAGCTGATTCTCTGTGAACGGCTGTGCAACCACAAGTTTAATGTTCTTCACACAAAACTGAATGCAAACCCCAATGGACACGTTACCCATCATCCAATGCTGTCACGGCCAGTGTAGCTTCACCAATGAGGCTTATTCACACTGCAAAACAGTGATTTTGGTCTGATTAGATCTGAAATGAAATGAAAGGTCTGATGTAAACAGCTGCAAAGAAGATGTTTACATGTTGGCAGCCCTATTAAAGGAAATATGGAAACTAAACCATCGACTGTTGATTTCAAACAGAAAACTTCATGTTTTTATCAGTCCTACTGAATTAAAGCTTCACTATAAAGAATTACTGCATAGTAGACATATTATCTTAGTTCAAAATTACATTTTTATTAACATAGAACATTTTCTTGCAAATAGATCCAACTTATTTGCAGACAACACCATAAAAATAGTAGTCTGGCAAGCCATCATATATAGATATGTGAATATATAGTCTGGCCACGACCCATTGAGTCGTGGGGCGCGATCTACGGTTGTCTTTCAAACTGTCTCTGCATGCTATTGGACAACGAACAACGTAACATACTCACCGCTACAGATGTCAGTCAGCGAGGCAGTCCTCCATACACTGTCTAAGAAGATGCAAATACATCTATTTTCTAAATAAATTTAAGTACCTCTATCTGCTCTTGACTCAAAGAAAAGCCCAAGTCTAAAGTTGATGCAGAAGCTGTTTCAAATGAGCTGTATAAAAATTATTTTAAGATTTGGGTGTAAGAAGAAATACAGAAACCTTTAACTCAGTAGGTCCATTCACTCAAGAAGGCAAATATGGTGGTTCCAATCTCCAAGTTTATTTACAATAAAAAATTAAAAAGGCACGACTGACTTTCCTCAGTTTTACAGGGTCCCCCACTGGTGCAAAGCATAACAGATCTTTGTTGTTGTATGAAGAATAAAGTACTTCCTGTGTGCAACTCTTCTTCTTATGCTATTCGTGCAAACGTACAGGAAATTTCTAGTAGAGACACCTGCTGTCCAAAAGACAAACTGCAAGACATGCAAGTGAATTAACAAAAACTTCCCTCTAACATGAGCTGTCACTTGCATGCATAATTCAGACATGAATCCTGATCTGAAGTAAGTTTCTGCACTAAGGGGAAGACTTTTTAAGAGTTTTAGGGTCTTATTAGTACATACAGATGTCCTTAGCAGGTCATCGTGAATGTCAATACCAAAATTGTAAAGATTGAAATATTTTAGTTTTAGCTTTAAAACAATTGTTTTTTCATAAGATTTTAATATCAGATTGTTTGGTCATGCCACTGCCAGTTTGTTATTGTTTCAGACTGACTGTGCTGATGATGCAGGTATCTGAATGGGAACAGGTACTTTTCACTGACCACAATGAGGAAAGGGTTTAGACTGACAGCAAAAACAGCTCCTAGGCTGTCATGTGTGAAGATGAACTTGTGCAGAAGCGCATGCCTCGCGTGTAAGTTTATTTCCTTCCTATCGACACATATCCATTTAAATGTTCTGCTCTAAAAACCACAACATCACCAAGAGCAGTCGGGGAAACCTCGTGTCAGACGCTGTCTGATAAGCTGTGGGAAAGTGGCTGATGGGAACAGCGACTTACTCACAAAACATCAGATGTAAAACCAAAGCTTTCACGTGAAAAACCATCCATGTGGATTCTGATACGATCAAAAAGAAGACATATTCTGAGCTTTGTGCTCGTAAGGAGCGTCTAGACTTTAAAATATTTTATACAAAAGCTATAATAATAGATGCAATAAATAAAAGAGGGCCTGTTAGTTCAAATATGTAAATCATGACTGAATAATGAAGCGGTTCTTAATTTTTTCCATCCTGCAAACACCAGCTTGAAACAGGAAGTGGAAACCACAAGTCTGCTTCATAAAACCATGTAATGTAGGAAATAACTGAAACTAAAAATAAAATAAAAAACAACCAATGATTTTAAGTGTTTAGTAAAAAAAAATGGTCTGGTAGTTTTTTGTACTAACTTCTTGAAAAACAAGCAAATAAGCTTTATTGACCATTCTCTGCATTATAATACAAATCTTGCTTTGTGCACAAAAGCTATTTGAGGAACCACTTTTATCTACCTTTTGTCAAAAAAAGTTTTTTTTTTTGCATTTTTGCTTCACATGCAACATTTACAATCATGCTACTTTAAAGAATTATTTCCAAACTGTGCTGTTTTACCATCACAGTTGATGTCCATTTGACTGAGAGAGGGTTTTCAGTCCATCACACTTAGTGCTTGTACTTTTAAGTCAAGTTGACAGAAAACTAAAATCCAGATGTTGTTTTCTCTGGATGTGGGCCAGTCTTCTGGGTTTCTTCTTCATTAAAAAAATAGCTAAGAACAGGCTGTGACTGTCAACATCATCCAGACCAATGACTGGACCTCAGGGGAATCATTTTGAACACTAAATAGCTTTGTTTTGCAAAAAGGGGTTTTCAGCTTTCTACTGGTGGATTACCAAAACTGAGACATTCTGTATCAACCTGACTCAGATCTTGTGATTGTTAATATACATGACAGTGAAATCTAGCCTAAAATCCTGGATACAAGCAGTGGAAATTGGTCCTTCATAGGGTGGCTAGTGTCAGCTTTAGGAGGTAAGGGTATGTCTCATTTAGAGGAAAATCCTAGTAGAGTCGCTGCTCCTCCTCATCAAAGTCATTTGAGGTGGTTTAGGTTTCGGATTACGATTTCTCATGTTTCCTTTTGAGGATTCTGAGGATACGTATCATTTCTGGACTGAGGATGACCTGAGAGCCCCAAGGAGCAGCTGGAGAGAAGAGAGTCTGAGCTTTCATCCTGGGCCTGTTACCTCAGCCACCCAACATTGGATGGGTGGATCGGTTAGCTTAGAAATCTAGACAGACCGTAGCACAAGCAAAATGATTTTGTTTGGCAGGTCGGTCTAGCCACACTTCATTAGAGCCTCAACAGCCCTGAACAGTTTTGTGCCTCACCAATCACAGCGCTCTATTGGTTTGGTGGGTGTGATGTTACTACGACTAAGTGAAAAAACAAAGATGGCAATGACTTGTTTGAAATGGCTTTGGCATCAACTTTGGACTATTTAGACTTGGGCTTTTCTTTGAGTCAAGAGCAGTGTAACAGCTCCCGGACGAGCCCCCATTTGTTATGCCCCAGGCTGTCTAGGTGGCCTGGTGTAACAATAAAAGGATGCATGTTCAGGTGTTTAAAAGTTTATTAACAAATGAAGGGTAAATAAATGCCAAACACAACTGAACAAAAGACAAACCAGCGGAAACTCAAACTAATAACAGCAGCTACGAGGTCTGTGATAAAACTCCACGCAAACTCCTAAAAAGGCATCACCAATAACCTTCCATGAATATGTGATGGCTTTAATTTGCTAACAACCCCTGAGGAAGCAAGCTTTTTGACTAAAAAGGTTTCAAAAGTGTCAAACTGTTATGAAAAGACTAAATTTACAAAAACAAAATACCGCCAGGGAGCAGCAGGACAGAGAGGTGCTCTCTGTCCTGTTGTCTCCCTGGCGTAACAAGCAGATAGAGGGACTTACGTTTATTTAGAAAAATTATGTATTTGCGTCTTCGACAGTATATGATGGACTGCCCCGTTGACTGATATCTGTAGTGGTGAGTATGTTACGTTGTTTGTTGTCCAATGGCATGTGGCGGAAGTCTGAAAGACAACCGTAGATTCTGCCCCCCGACTGAGCTCTCTTTATGGGTTGTTGCCAGAATATATATTCACATATATAGGATGGCTTGCCAAGCTATGGATTGGTGGACTTGTCATCAAAAATAAAACCTGGTACACACGATCATCAGTTGTTGGGTCTTACATAACATTTTGAGATCATTCATTTTCAATCCACCATGATGGTATTAAATTTAATCCAAAGCAAAACAATTCAGATTAAATGTTAAAGGTTATAAATGTAGGTTTTGATCATTTAAAGAATGCAAAACAATGTGAGTTGTAAGCCAAGTTTATTTCAAAGGGATTCTAAAATTCACCTTGGCATTTGTGCTTGTTGAAAATAGACAGCTTGCGGTGTCTAATGTAGCATACCAAAATGTCTGTGCCATCTTCTACCTGCTTTCCTTTCCAAACTAGTAATTTTGTACTAGCCCCTGAGAAACGGTCCAAACAGTACATAAGAGGAGCTGTAGCCCACTGAGACACCCCCTCGTAATTTTTTATGTCCCAACCATCGACATATAAATCTATGGACATAGCACACCCATTTGGAAATACATATTCAGAATGATTCAAAATGGGAGGTTCCCACCGCCTCCATTTTGGCCGTGACACACGCCTCTTCACGCCCAGACAATCCATAAATGGGAAAAGAGGTGGAGCAGAGGGTGGGGCAGTGAGGGTTGGAGATAACAAAACCAATGTAGGAAGCTAAACTGAGCTAACACACGAAGCTAAGATGGAGAACCGAGACAGCGAACCACGCAGCTGTCTGGCTTCCGTGCGAGGCAGCAGCGTTGGTCATCTGTGGAGCTGTAATACGGACTGTACAAATACAAGCAGAGCCTCAGACTGCTGCGATCGGAGCCGTGCGCGCTGGCTGCTTACACGATGTCCCGCTCCGCTCCACTCCGGGGAGTTCAGCGGGACCTTAGCTGCATGCTAACTGGAAGCTAGTGGAGCTTTTAGCGAGAGAAACGCAGTTGAGCGACTCCAAAGTGTAACGAGATCAGCTCAAACAGCTGGATTGTTTCTGTAGTCTTCGTCAGAGAGTTCCACAGGCTACAACCACAGCGTCAGATGGTAGTCAAGCAGCCGCGCGTCCCAGCTCCCTCGGGAGAAGGGAGTGTGCGGCTGCTTGTGTGTAGAGATGCCGGGCGCCCGCCTTGCTGGACTGCGTGCCTCCGCAAGGATTAAGCAGCACATTCACGGATCTCTGATCGCAGGCCGCTGCTGGTAAAAGGAGAGGCACGTTGCTCAAACTCGGCAAACCTCCATTCTGCAGCAATTACCTCGTGGATCTTCGTCCCGAAGCCTCAGCTAGCCTCGGTTAGCTTACCTAGCTCGAGTTACGGTACCCGGCCAGCCCCACGAACACGTTATATTTCAACCCATCTTTGACCAAGCAGTGTTATGTTAAACACAAAGCATCTTCCCCCATTCAACCAGCGAAATAAAGTACAGAAATATAATTTTACTTACTGATAAAAATGAAGCAGAGACTTCTTGGATGGTCTCTTGGTGCAAACAATTCCACAGCTTTCCCTCTTTGTCCAAATAATTCCATGATTAACATCCAAACACGACCACGCAGAAAACACAACTAAAGTTCAGAGTCGAAATGGCCAAACATCTATTAACGTGAGGCTGAGGCCTTCCTTGGAGCTAGCTGCTTATGCTAGCTCTGAAGCTAGCTCTGACGCTTGCTCTGACGCTCATGCTTCCTGTCAATCAAATCTAATTATTCATAATTTCAAGCATTTTATTACACCTAAACGAAAGAGTTACAAAAAAATCCACCCCCCAGAGTTGTCAGGACTATAAACTAGACCTATTAAACACAAAATGAAAAATTGAACCAGGCCGTAAAGATCTTTTTTTCAGCTGTGAAGTTGGCATTTTTAACATGGGGGTCTATGAGTATTTGCTCACTTCTGGACCCACCCCCAGTGGATGAGGGGAGAACTGCAATTTTTGCCACTTCCGTGTTTGCCTCATTTCTGAGCCAGACGGGTTCCCCCTTGGTCCCAACCCATTTCATCGTCAGCCATATTTAAATGTTGGTACTGGTAGTGCACATTATTGTGTGCCATCTGCAAAAGAACGCTAGCCCGAGCTAATGCTAACATTACGGTACAAACATGTAGGGTTGAATGCCAGATAGATCCAAAGCTTGTTTATTTAGTAATCCGGATACTGTACACAGAGTTTCTAGCTTCAAGCAGTGTCATAGAGCCACTTCGGTAAACCAGCCAATCAGCAAGCAGCTCATTTAATATTTGTGTCCTGGATGAGTCTTTTCATTAGGGCTTTGTTATGGGGTTGTGTTTGGTTATTTATCAGGGCTCCTGGGCCATTTGAGCCCCAACAAAGATTCATAAGCCACATACAGGCTCAAAGAACAGTTTCCAATTGTATAAAAAGATTTACACCTTTAACACTTTAACAACTAAGACTTTAAGTGGCGGCTTCCATCTCTTTATAAAAAAATCATCAATCTGCTCAGCTGACTTTATCCAAGGGAACCCAACACATGTCACCCTTTCCTTCCTCACCTTGATTCAGCACAAACACGTGGCCTTTCCCTCAGCTGTGGGTTACGTGATAAAAAGAAAAAAGGCAGAGATTCATTCGAGAAGAAGTGTGAACGAAAATCCAACATGGTGACAATGGGAGGTCTGTTTCCTTCCTTCTGTTCTCACTCTTTCTCCTGATGGTGTTGAGCTGCAGCTACACGCTGCTGCTTTTAAACTCATCTATCTGAAGCTGAGTGTCCATTACTGTCACGTGTACTGACGCACGCGGGCACGGAAAACCCACGCTTGTGACCATCTGGGCCAAGACCACACTCCTGTGTCATAGTAGTTTCAAACTTCTGACACAAGCTGGTAAATTTGTGGGCATTTATAATCCAACAACCAAAACTTTACAACTTTAACGTTTACACTGCAGTTGATTAGATGGGATATGCATTTTTATGAAAACATGCATAATCTTTTTAAAATATGAAACTAACAACATATTCGTGGCTAAGCTTAGAAGGTCTAATAGGATAAACTATACTGTCCCAGTTGTCTTAGCGTTTTGGCAGTCATGATGTTGTGAGCTTGCCAAGATCATGTCGCAATTATGTTTCTTAGCTAGTCGGTTTGAACCGCTGCCATGTCAAAGTGCCAAGTATAGGTCACAGTTTGATATCCCGTTCAGGAGATGCAGAAAAACAAGAAAAGCTGATGTAAGGACTATAGCTTTGTAGTCTCTAGGGGTTGGTATAGGTTTGATTCTTACCAATCCTGCATACTGAAGTGGAAAATCAACAGTGTAGCTTTTGGAAGTGTTGAAGTCTCTCTTGATGTCATGATTGAAGATATGATGGTTAAAGTTGTTGGGGGAACAAAATCTGGCTGTGATTTTGGATCCACCCCAAAGTTAGATCATGGCAGCCTTTGGCAGTCCCATAGCTTTAAGTGAGAATTCCATCCATCCATTTTCTATAGCAGCTTGATTCTATTTAGGGTTGCTTTTGTCTAGAAATGAGCTACTGAAATAAGACCTAAATGGACGAGCAGTAATGATAGATACAACAAAAACGTGAAAATTGAAGAGCTAAAAGAGGAAAATAGAGAATTTGTAGAAGATCAAGTCCTCCATAGTGCCATTGGCCAAGGGTGTCCTCAGGAATGACCTCACTGGTCTCTGTCTAGAAGAGCAAAGTTCACAGCTCAGGCTCACGCGGAACAGAAGGAAGGTGTGCGTTTGGGCCACATCAGGTGAAATGTTCCTACTTTAAAAGGGTGAGTCACACCATGGGTGGAGTCTAACTTCACCCACACTTCCTGTTAGAAAAATGCACCTTAAGGAGGCATCGCCTGGCAGACGGAGAAAGCGGCACTGAGGCAGTGACTGACAGCACCACCCTCAACACCCATGTGTGCTCTTGGAGTTTCTCAGTCGGAAAAACGAGTCGTTAACAAGTGCGTGCACACTCGCGCATGCACATGAGCACACACACACAGCAGACTCACCACTCAGGAGAACGAGCAGACACAGAAACTGCAGCAGGCTGGAGGATTTCCTGTCCACCACGATCACTGGAAGAAAGGGGGGCGGAGGACGTTTTTTAAACATAACGTAAAACGTTTCATATTGGCAGATGAGTGGTTGCGCCAGGTGGAGGTGCGGCTGAGTCCAGTGCAGCCACGTAGTACAGTACAGACAACATCACGCTGCATCTCTATAGCCATCAGTTGTGGCTGATTCTAAATCAATGAAGAGCGGAGATATAATTACAGATTTGGCCTGAAATGTTAAATTTTAAGTGAGTTGCACTAAACTAGCAAAATAATGACTACACATGACTATTAGACACTCATCTATACAGGTTATCAGCAAAAGCAGTTGCTTTAGGTGTTACTTACTCTTTAAGGGAAATAGTTTCATTGCAGTGTTCATTTGTCACTGGGACATTTTGTTCAGCTTGTTTGGATTAAATATTAATTGAAAATGAATGAAAATGTAATGGTATTAAATGTTTTTTAATATTATTTTAAAAATGAAAGCGACGGGGAAAAAAATCAATCATGACCGTTTTTTTACCCTGTTGGTCAAAAATTATGAACAGCAAAAATGTCTAGTGCAACCTCTACCCTTTATGGTTTGGTTTTGGCACCAGCGTGGTAACAATGTTCTTTAGGTCCTGTGAATGCGGCTAGCTTCCCACCGATTCCTGCTCTCAGATCCCATCCCTTTTTGGTTAAAGGGAAGTTTCTAAACCAGGTGAACCTCTCGGATTTTGAGCTCTTCGACAATCTCCATTCTCCCTTTGTTTAGCAACAGCTGCATTTTGTAGTTAGGTTACTTTATAAGGATCTCTCTACCAGAAGGTTTCCGTTGCCATAACCAAACCACAAGTGAGATTCACCATATAAACCACCCTGAGGTCTGCCATGACCTGCACGAAAAACCAAAATGCATGCTTTTTTTTTTGCTTCATTGATTATGTTTTAAATTTCAACATCTGCATGTGCATAAGGATGTTTTAATATACCTTAAATTGGATTTGAACACTGCCTTTACCATAGTAACGACAACTATTTAAAGAGAGTAAATGTTTTTGAAGATATTCCTGTGTGTTTTCATAAAAACACTGTCTTCTATGTGCTGAAATATCAGCCATTATTGGACATAGTTGTGTGTAACTTCATAAATATGAAAGTGTTTCACTTATCTGTGCTTCAAGGTTGGTTTTTATGTCATGAGTTTAATGTTTCCCATGAACTCTGGCCCAACAACTGAATCCCTGCTGTTAATTAAACAGATAAACGAGACACAAATGATAGTAAATAGAATAATAATAGAATAAAAGGCCCTGGATGTTTCAGCCTGAGAAATCTGACAGTGATAATTTGTGTCTGCTAGGCAAACATTAGTGCTCATTTCCTGTAATTTTCTGTTTCAGTGTTTCTGTGCAGATAACACACATTATAAAACAGAAAAAAGGCTAAATGAGAAAAGGGACCTTATTTTCGGCTGTTAAATCACAAAAGCAGCTCCCTGAGTGCAGAGGCGACCATTAAAAACTACATGGTGAACTCAATGAACTGTCCTGATTTAAAGAGGCAGATTTTTCCATCTCCCATAAATCAGAGCGTCCTATTGAGAGTCCCGAACTCAGACACTAGCAGCACTTATGTTTACTCTCAAGTGTCCTTACAAAAGTCATTGTTTCCAGTTAATAACCCCCAGTTACCAAGACTCGGGCAGTGCCAAAAGTCCCCCTCACAGGCTGGTTGTAATGTTTGAGGACATCTGCTGCCATGTCCAAATATTGTTTTTGGCTCAGCGAAGAGAGCCGAGAACTATTTTTACCTCAGCGGGATGGACTGTGTTAACATTAAAAACAATGCTCCTCTGCTCTGGTTGTCCAGCTGCAGAGCGACAGGAGAGTGCAAGCTCATCAAACATCTGAGCACGCTCAGAAAGAGGCCTGGTGGTGATAACGACATGTTCTCTCTCTGAGGCATTGTCATGTGCAAAGTAAGTCCTGGGAACTTTCTTTTTTTATATGAAAAAGCAAAGCTTTGCTTGCAGGATACATTATTTGTGCTGAATGTACTTAAAGTAAAAGAATATCTAACAGCCGATGCTATCGATTGCTTAACCAACAGACCACAGTATGTGAGGCTCCATGACTGTGTCTGAGGTCGTAATCTGCAGCACGGGGGCACCCCAGGGCACAGTTCTCGCACCCTTCCTGTTCAGCCTCTACACTTCTGACGTCCGTTACAATTCAGACTAGTGCCACCTACAAAGGATCTCGGATGATACGGCCATCATCGGAAGCGCATCAGATGGGAACAATCAGGAATACAGGGGGGTCATCAGTGACTTTGTCGGGTGGTGTGAGCCCAACGCTCTCCAGATCAACGCCAGCAAGACGAAGGAGATGGCTTCAGGAGGAAGTCACCCACCATTGAGATAGTGGACTCTTACAAGTACTTGGGTGTTCACCTCAACAATAAACTGGACTGGACTACAAATACAGACACCTTGTTTAAAAGGGCCAGAGTCAACTCCACCTGCTGAGGAGACTGAGGTCCTTCAGAGTATGTAGGACTCTGTTAAGAACCTTTTAATGATTCGGTAGCAGCATCTGCACTTTTCTATGCAGTGGCCTGCTGGGGGAGCGGGGAACAACCCACATTCCTTATCTCATCTTAGCCACCATTGTAGTCAATGGGTGTGTTTTCAATGGGCGCGTCCCAGGAGCGTAGCATTTGTAGCGTGAGGGCTATTGCCACATATTTAAAGATGGATCAATAAAATGTAATAATTCATATAAATATGAATTATTAATCTTAATGATCTTTGAATGTTAATTTAACATTAATCTAGGTTCTTTTACCTGTAAGTAATCCGCACACTTCAGAATAATCCAGACAGAGTCAAGAAAATAGTTATAAAAATAAATTTAATACTATATTTCTCAATCAATGATGACACAGGATAATTACTATGAATGATGGTTATAAACAAGATACTGAGACAATTAATGAGGTGATGTAATGCAAGCTAGATGTTGTTGCAAAATCAGCCATAAGTGTCTTAGATCCTATGATGTCTGGGTTAAATCAAATCTGGATGGTTTAATAAGTTATCAAATTAATAAAGACCATTTGACACCAGCGTGCAGGGCTACTTCACCTTGTGTGCGGAAGTTCCCGGTGACTCAAGGGTCAGTAGAGGTCGTGGCTGACGAGTGTCAGTGAGGAGGCCTCTGAGGTATGAAGAGCTGTAGCAGGCCCTGATACGAACCGATGGTCGTGGGTCACTTCCGGTGACTACTCGTCTGGTGAAGTTGCTTTGGCTTAGAGGCAGTTTACAAAAATAGTTGATCTTTGGTCAAAAAGAGAGGATGGTTCCTTTAGTATTATTAAGCATGGCTTTTCCCCGGCCGGCCAAACCAAGGAAGCATAGCTTGTTGTCTTAGGCTCACCCCTTTGAGAGGAGGTGACCTAGTCAGGACTTGGTTGTTTCAGAAACTTGCAGGAACTCAAGTGTTCCAGGCCGGCACGGGAGTTTTATTATTCTAATTGTTTATAAATTTGAGCGAATCAAATTTGGACACATTAGAGTAGGCGTTACCAAGTTACCTCAGACACCAGTTTCATCAACACTTAAGGATGAATCAGCTTAATGTGGTGTGCATCTTATTAACTTAATGTGAGTGCAAATTAACATTCAAACACAATACTATTATTTGTGAATGATTAATTGATGATGATTAGCATTACTTGAATGAATCCTAAATGTGTAATTAAAGATATGAAAACAGGAACAACATTCATTTTCTCCATCATTCATTATATTATATGATGATTCAAATTTCACATAATGATGATTCAAACAGTATACATTCAGGTTATATTTGTAAAAGTCTTTCACGAGTCAGAAAAGATTAACTTTATTCGAGAAAGAGATAGGAAAGTCTTGCGTCCGAGACCTTGATGTGTGACGTCTCTGTGATAGTTACAGGGAAATCGTAGACCAGTAGACCAAACTAAAGCACATGACTCTGGACAGATACCAGAGTGTCTGCAGCCTTGACGTCCTGTAAGTTAAAGTGTTACTGAAGTTCATTTAGGAGAAAAACCATGGACTGATGTCGCTACAAATTGCATCGCGCCGCTAAATTTACGCTTAGTCTATTTTTTACGCGCTGCGCTTCCAGAATGCATCAAGCTCAGCAGTTCAGATCAGGCAGGACAGGAAGTCAAACACAGATGCAGTGTAAAACATGCGAAATTTTCAAAATAAAAGACGCGCAGATTTCCTGTTGCTTAACTAAAAAAATAAGCATGTTATTACCTGTGAAACCTTCATAGCCGAAGTAAATAGAACAGACTGAAGTAGACCTTTTGGTTACGTGATGCTGTCTTTCTCCTTGCTTGTTAATGCGTGAACTGCCAAAATCACGCGTGATCTTGCAATTTTCCGGTGATTTCATGACCTCACGGGACCAGCTGCATGGAACATTTTTTACTCCCAATTCGCATCTGAAATGCTCCACGTTGAAAGCGATGTGCCGCTTATCCGGTGGAAAGGCCGGGTTACCCTCACAATATTCTAAACTATTACGGGTTGAGCTCTTTTTTTACAGGACATGTTTGAACTCTGGTAACAAATCATTTGTTGCCATGGAAAACTAAACCTACGCCAAAATATTTCAAAAACGCACAGTACCAAAACATCTAAACTACTTCACCGTTAATGCACTATAGCTCTACATCAGCTTTAAAACAGATCTGCTCAGACTCTTCAGCTCTTTTCTTCACATGCCCAAGAGGACTTAACTCATATTTCACATCTGTTTATTTCTAAGGACAAAGAGAACATCCTAACTCTTTATTTAATTTATTATTTTCCTACATTTACAATGGATTTCTGGAAGTCACGCTTAATGCAGGGACCGTAGATGTTTCAGGACATTCACAGGAAATTGTGCTTTGGCTGAGTAATTCAAATGAAAACACTGAAGAGGAAAGGAGCCGCGGTTCAAAGGGGACATAATAAGTGCTCAAGCTGTTTGGCCTTCACATCTTATTACTCTATTAATGGGTCTCTTCTGTCCCAGATGGTAACAGAGGAAAGCAATGGGGTGTAAAAGCAGCAATTAAATCATCTATTAGATAAATGTTTGGAATTTTATTTCCCAGATTTCATTTTAATTTGAAGTTAAGACTTTTTTGTATGATTTTCTTATTTATACACCGACTGACCAAAGAACTGAACACTACAAAACCAAATTAAAATCCAACTAGTTTAAAACCTACAATGTAGCAGTAGAGGTAAAATTATAAAAACATCAGTCTAGCCCTGGCTTTCCATTGAATGCGTATTGTCCGCGAAGCGTAGTAGCTACGCAGCTGATAGCCGCTATTATAGTCAATAGATGCGTTTCAATTGGCCATGAAGCATCGATTTTTCGACACATCCTGGAAGCGTATAATGTTGCGTTGCTCCACTTAATTTATGCTTCAGGTCTTTTTTTTACACAGTACGTGATTGTTATTGCGTGAGTTGCTGAAATACGCAAAATCTTGCAATTTTCAGTTCGTTTCATGGCCGCGCTGGACAAGCTGGAAGCTAGGAAGGACGCACAGTTGAGATCGCAGGAAAAACATTATTATGTTACATACCGCTTGTGCATCCACTGCAAAAATGGGGTAAGAAGAGAAGTAAAACAAAGAAAAAAATGAGGACGATACTAGAATAGACACGTTTAGCTAAACCAGTGTTTCTTTATTATTTTCTGTCACGCCCCCCAGGGAACATACAGGTTTTGCGATGTGTTCTCCTCTTTTTCTGCCGACAACCGTCACTAGCTCTAGCGCCCCTGCGTTTCCCCCATAGATATGTATATAAACACTATGGCTCACCCGCGCTGTTCACCAATGGAGTGCGGCGTAGCAACGTGGCGGCCATCTTACTTCAGACAGCTGCCCCGTTTCGTAACATTGGTGTCAAGGGTTCATGTACTATTAAAATAACTCTAACTTGCTCAATTTGCAACCGATTTTCTAACAGTTTGACTTGTTATAAACGCCAGAGATGTGGCTGTGACATATGACGGATTTGGCCCGTTAATTTAAAAATGTGCAAGTATGTCGTCTCAAGCCTATGTTATAAGGTTTGTAATAATGCAACCTGCTTGTAAATCCGTTAATATTTCATCGAGTTCAGAGTGTTTTTGTTTAAGTTGTTCAATCACCTTCCATCTGCTACCATTGAGAGCGGAGCGTCTGCTGTCTGAAGTAAGATGGCCGCCGTTTAGCTACGCCCTCGACTCCTGCTTTCACCATCTAGTGTTTATATACATATCTGTGGTTTCCCCCATCACATCAGTGGATCGGTGTGTTTATAGGCAGCTTCTTCTGCTTGGTTAAACAGGCAGCCTGTTGAATGTTCCGAGCGCTGCTGCCACCTAGTGGCTGGAGGCTGATTTGGCGTTCAAGCATGAAAAAAGATGCTAAAAATTATGAAATCTCTTGCCGCGCCCCACTAATTTAGAAACACTGAGCTAAACTAATGTGCATGTGTAGAATATGCAGTCATTGAAAATAAATTTTACCACACACAATAATGTGACAAAATTGTGATTTGTATTTAACAGGCCTGTCTTTTGCACACAGCTCACTCAGGATGTATTGTTCACATCCCCAAACACACACAACACAACCCGTTATTGTTTCAGGTGTTTCACAAAGTTTATTTATCCCCACGACTATTATTTAAAGCCCGAGTAAAGGCTCGATGCTGTTACTGCAGTGTTCTTCCACAGTTAGTTACCTTTCACAGAGGGTGTCGTGTGACCAGGTCATTATTTCACTGTGTAAACTGATACTGCCTTCTGGAAGTATTCCTGGTTGTTTGCAGAGTCAATAAACACCATCATCAGAGTTTGATTTTCGTCCAACTGGCAGACCGTCATAAACAAAACCTTTCCTGTAAGGGAACAGCCAGAGATTGTAATAAACATGACCCATAAAGAAAAGATAAAGTCAGAGTGGTGATGCAAGAACAATAAACAAAATAAAAACATCCTTTTTCAAAATTAACATTTTGTGAAAATTAGAGTAGAGATCATGAAACGACGTCATGTTTTATTATTGTTGCCTCCATGGGACAGTTTATTATCAAGAAATCTTTTTTTCTGTATCTCAACAAAAATTCTTGGATTGAAATTTGAATTCAAAAGACCTTCACTATTTTTATTTTTTATTTTTTTTTACAACAAATACTCATGGTTTTCCCGCCTATTTTACATACAAATAAACTATGAGTCACTGGGTTGTGACAAAATTGTGGAAAAATATGCAAATTTTGAGTTGGAATGATGCTGAACTGGTGCGTGTGACTCATTTGTGACATGTTTAATATTCAGATGGGTCATTTGGGTCGTATGATGCAATTACAAACAAATAAATTGCAAACATTTTACATTCTTGAAGAAAGTTATTTTAAAAAGTCGAAACCCTTATAGCTTTATGATAAAAACTACATTTTGATTTAATGATTTCCATAAACTTTAGTACTAAGCTGGATCTGTCCCAGACGAGCAAACAAACACATGCTGGTTGCGTATCAGTTCATAAGGTGTGTAAATAAGGGCTGAAGATAAAAAAATACATCTATTTAGTATCATCGTCAGAAAGATGTTGGGTTAGCAGAAATGATTTTGTTTTTTCAAAGATCAAGGAAGAGAAAAGTGATTTCTTTTGTATTTTCTGAGAAAGTTTCTCATCCTAGATCCTCCACCAGCAAACAAAAACCCCGTTATCATCTCAGTATTTATCTTCCTCCATCTCAGACCGGAGACAATGGCAGCAGGACCCTGGAGACATGTGTCGACCCGTGGGCTGTGTTTAACTTTTATTACCCTTGGAGAAGGACTGGCTGCTCCCAGCACTTTATTTGGTGTGTGTGTGTGTGTGTGTGTGTGTGTGTGTGTGTGGGTGTGTGTGTGCCAGGCGACTGAGGAACTCCTCTTAACGTAGCTCTTTTACAGAAACAGTGACTCAGAGATAAACATGCAGTTGTTTTGCTTTCTGGGATATGATTTCTGTCTTAATCTGCAGTTTCAAAAGGTTTTAAGTCTTTGCTATAACAAAAAAAGACCATTAATCAGAAAAGAATTAAGATTTTGTTTTATCCCAGTGTTATTTTTAAAACGAGGCCCCATATCTGAGCACAGTGGTTTCCATCTTTTTTCCATGGGGACCCCTCTCATGAGGATGACTTATATAACCTTGGCTATACTATTGGGTGTGTTATTGTATTTTATAAATGTCATTTTTACAAATTTAATCTTGTTAACCTCACAAACTCAGCACAAAAATGCCATTTTTTGGGACCCACTTTGGGGGTCACGGACCTCAGGTTGGGAACCACTAGCTTAGCAGATCTTAATGAAAAAAAGACATTTTATAATAAAGAAAACATTATTTATGGTATTTTTTAAGTCATTTTGTTGTTTAATGACAGCAAAAATATACACTGTAAAAAATGTTCAGGTCTTTGTTGTGATCATCTTTGTTTTATTGCACAAAAAAATTGTCTAAATAAAAAGATCGGGGAAGAATGCAGTTTGTGTACGGGTTTTGTTTGACTTTTTAGCTATTATTATATTATTAGTTATTTATTTCTCTATGCCTGTCCACGTTGTTGCCCATGCTGGATGTGTTCTGTCAATAAAGTTAACTATCTGATAGGAGGAGTATCTAGCCCGTTAGATTAAGGTGTTAAAAACACGAACGCACATCAAGGAGAAGAGTTTCAGTTTTGTTTAGATGACAGTGAATTAAAACGGACTCTAGGTGGTGCTAAACTGCAGAGTGTTCTTTTGTATTTTTAATCAGTTTGTTTGACCAAAGAAATTAAATCAAAGTACCCAGTTTTCCAATTTAAAATATTTTTTTCTTTGCAAAGTTGTCTGTTATGTGTCGACACAACCCTGGTTCACCCCTTAAGTTAAAGAGAAATGACTTAAGACTTTTGCACAACAACAAGTATCAATAAATGACACAATTAATCCTGCAGACGATGACAACTGAACCAGTCAGTTGATGTTGGAGGATTCAAAAGGTGACAACAGAAATATTTTTTCCTTGTTAGTCAGTAAATCAAGCAAATGTGTTTTTTACGTTTCAGACATATTACGTAGAGATGTTAAGTCCACACAAGAGTCTCTGAGAGGCCAACGTTTGGTGAGCGAAGGGTTAAACACACAGCTTCTCCTGCTGAAGTCGAGGCATGACCCTTGAGATAGGCACCGAGCTATCATGAGGGCGTCTCCCCGAGCGACTGGCCAGGAGAACAGAGAGGTCTTTGTCAGAACTGAAAAAAAAAACTGCTGAGCCAAGCAGACCTTAACACACACATATCCACCCCTCTCCTCCAGGGTTTTTTCTTCCTTTTCTCCTAAAGACACAGACACACGCACACACACACTTATCTATTTAACAGCAAGCTCAGATTTTCACTCCAGCTGCTGGATCTTAAGGAGGGGAGCAGGGAACGTTTTGTTGTTTAAAAACTTTTCGATGTGTCACTGTTGTGACGTAAGCACTCTGTCCCTTAATGACCTCGAGAATAAAAATAACTGCAGTTTGTTTACTGGTCTGCTTTACAAAACCATGCAAATTTGAATATTTAACCAAACTACTTCACCCACATCAGATGGTGTAGAAAACAAAAACACATCCAACTACAACTGGTGATGCATTACTGCTTTAAGGACAGGTGCGAGTGCAGAATTTGACTGTTTTTTTTTTTTGGTAAAAATGAATCCGAGATCAGAATATGTGACTTGATTATGTTTACAGTTTTTGGGCAGCAACTGTTTGTTTGAGGCTTACTTCCTGTTGAGAATAAGCCTGGGGTGTACGTACGTTTGTGTCTGTCTTACAGGTATGTTGTTGCCATGGCAGCCCTAATGAGCCACCGGCAGAATCTTTAACATTTCCATTGATCTTGCTTCTCGCTATAGTATTTTTTTCTAAACTTGGATCATTATAAAGCTGTTTTAGGAATTCTGTGCATCTTCATCCTGACAAAATTCTCTCATTTCTTTAAATTTATTTGTGTGATTTTGTCCCTAAATGCCCTTCTTGTTCAAACAAACAGCAGCCACACTGTCAGAGATTTTTTTTTTTTTTTACGTCTGACTCTTACATCACTTAAAATGTTTGCAAAAGCAGAAACAACAATGTAATGTTTGATAAGAGGAGAGAAAAAGGCCCTAAAGTGCTTCTGTAACGGTATCACTTCAGTTGATTTCAGCCCCCACCCCCCTGGCGGAGCAGCACTGCAGCGTGTTTATGAGGTTCTAAACACCAACCCGGTTTTCCTGAGGCCATATGTGTCTGCTCCAACCCCTCACACACAAACTGCCTCCATGCTGGCCCTGTCTACACAAAACCTGCCTGGGGGAAGTTTCTCCAGAAACTGTGACAGAAAAGTGAATCACAGTTTGTGTACTGCCCCCCCCCCCTCAGAGCATGTAAAGAGCACTCCTCAGCTGCAGAAATGCCCCCATAGTCTTGTGAAAAGTTTCATTTTTTTTGCTATATTAACATTTTAGGGTATTTCTGGGTTAAACTGATTGTATCTGGTCACAGGGTTTGACTTTTGTTTTTTTTTTAGGAATTGGTGATAATTCAGGCGGCAGGAGTTTATGAAACTGTTTGCAGATGGTTGAAGAAGTTTGGGAACCAGCGTTTTTAGGAATTCCAGCTCTGATAGTTGGCTAGTCTGATCAAAAGTAAATGAGTGGATTAAATTAATATGAAAAGTTTGTTTACTTTTTAAATATCTGAGAATTGGTTAAAGTAGCACCACCATGACAGAATGTTATGCTGTTTTTGTTGATGTGACATTTAAAACTGATTACTCTCATTTAAAGTTCAGATTTATATATTTTTTACTTTAATCCTGTACAACATGCCTGATAAAATGCATTTTCATTTTAGTCACTCCTAAAAATGTGTCTATGTTCATAAATAAAATACAACCATGGGGCCCCCAAAAATCACCAAGATGGCTTGAGAAAAAAAATGTTTTAATAACTTTAAATAATACATACTAAATTATATTACACAAGGAAACAATTATTTGATTTTATGGTGTAGTGATTGCACATTTTACACATCTAGTCCAGACGGTAAACTTAACATGTTTACTATAAATTCAGTGTTTGTCTGCTTATTTTTACTTTCAAATACTCAAATTAATATACCACACTAAAATAACACTGCATTTGGAAATGCAAATTAATTTGAGCATTTTTGTTGGTTTACTACTCCTGTAAAGCTGCTTACAAATGCTAATGATAGCGGGTATTTTACAGTGTAGCCTAGGAATGATGAATCATCTGGTGTTGACTTGTTGGTATGGGGGGCCCCAAATGAAATCCTAATTAGGACCCCACAAAGGCTTGGGCTGGCCCTGATAAGACAAGTAGCAAATAAAGTTAAAATCCCAAGTCATCATCACACACTGGTGAAATGACATCTCCGCATTTGACCGATCCCCATGGTGGGGAGCGGTGAGCTGCAGCTGTGGCCGCGCTCGGGAACTATTTGGTGGTTTAACCTCCCAATCCACCCCCTTAGTGCTGAGTGTCAAGCGAGGAGGCATTTGGTGTCATTTTTTCAAAGTCTTTGGCATGACCCGACCGGGATTCGAACCCCGATCTCCCAGTCCCGGGGTGGATGCTCATTAAAATAGATCTTTTATATTTTTGCTATTAGTGAAAAATAGAAATTGAGACAGTCATTAGTTGCGCTAGACTATGCTATAAACATGGTTAAACATAAAAAATTTGAGTATTTCTTCCGAAAATAATAAATTTCAGGCGTCAGTCAGTAAAATCTGATCAAATATGACCAACCAAATAAACTCTCATTAAAAAAAGAATCGTAGAACAAGTAGATACTCCATAAAGTTTTAATTGAAATTAAAACAGCAATGTACCCATTTAACAACAAAAGAAAAAAGTGTAGGAGAAACTGTAAGATTTTGGTGAGCCAAGCTCTTATGTACAGCGTATTGCACTAGAAAACAGAACGAACATCCTCTGCCAAACCCCTCCATCCCTCCAGTTTCCTGCGCCGTTTGAAATCTGCGCAGGACAAAAAAAAAAAGAAAAGAAAAACAGAGCAGTCCCAAAGATAACACAGCCAATGCTTCATCTAAAAAAAAAAGAAAAACTGCTACATCTGGACTGGGTCTCGCTTCATAGGACACATGAATGTGAAATCCTTGAGACCACTCTGTACACTAAAAAAAGTGAAGAAGACAATACAACTCTGTGTGCTGAACACCGGAGTCTCTGCTGATCATTCCAGGCATTAAAACGTATCGTTGGTGTTCACTCTGTTAAGTTACATTCAAACTTGTAGGATACAGATTCTTTTTTCTTCCTCAGGAATGTTGGACATGCATTTTTACTCCATTTACATATATTAGAAGCCCTTTAACTGAGTGAAACAGCAGACGTGGCAATATCCAACATCAAGAATGCCATAACATTTGAAAAACAAGCAATCATAGAAAACCGTAAGTCTTTCAATGTCTTCTTACAAAAACATTATAAAAACGTCCATATAAAGATAGCAACAGCTGTCAAATTCATGTCTAATTATTAAAAAAAAAAATTCAAATCACAACACTTGACAGGTAAGATGCACTCTTTGTCGGTTTTTCAAAGAAAAAAGTTGATATTATTAAAGACACTGAAGGCTGAATGGAAACGTTTCACGTGAGTCAACAGTGGAGAAGCTAACGACAGGCTCAGGTCAACGCCACGCCGAGCGAGTGGCCGTCCAACCCGTCTCGTAGAGAAACAATACTGGGCACCGTGGTGGCTCATTTCTCCTTCGACGCTAAAAAAACCTGCAGCTTTACTAGATTGTAGATAATAAAGCACAAAAAAACCCAGACGAGCCAGGCCGATCCAGCATCTTACAGATCTTAAAATAGTTTTCACAATCTACAAAAGGAAGTTCAGCACAGGAGTAGAAAGAGAGAGGCGCAAGTACAGTAGAGATAAAAAAAAAGATTGTTTTTACAGTGCATATTGCATACAGTCATTTCTGGTATTGAGAGGGTTTTAAGGAGATATTCCACCCCAAAGTGAAATTTGGTCTGTTGCCATATTCTCCAGAGTTAGATAAGTGGGGAAAAGCATTTTGTAACCACCCCTGTCATTCTCCTAATCTGGCAGTATTTTGTTAGCTTTAGCTTAGCATAAACAATGCAAGTGAATGGTACCAACTAGCATTTCATACGAAAGTGGAGAAAGTTATTCAATAATGATCATAATTTTTATATCAACTTCCAATTGAAATAATAATTAAAGGGGCTGATTTTGACTTGAGACCACATTACGACAAAGCACTGCGGTAAGCCGTCGCTGCAAGGCACAAGGACACGATGCAGTGGCCGCAAAACTGACCGTTGACTGTCGTTAGATTGAAATGTTATAAATGTTATACAGTAAACTTGAAAGTAACAGCGTCTGCCAGATGTCACGCTGCTATGTCATGTCCCTGTGCCTTGCAGCAGCGTCTTACAGCGATGCTAGTTGTTACCATTCACTTACATTGTTTATGCTAAGCTAACGCTAACGGAATACAGCCAGATTAGGAGAATGGCTAGGCTGGTTACAAAATACTTTTATCCACTTTTCTAACTCTGGGGACAATGGAAACAAACTAGGTTTCGCTTTAGAGTGGAATATCCTTTTAAGCTAGTATTTCACGAGGCTGTGACCGTTGGCGACTAGATGCAAAACAGTGAGGAAATACGAACATTTCCAGAACAGCTTTCATGCAAATGTCGCCGTAATTTTCTTGTTGCACTTTAGTCAGAATTACGTCTCTTTAAATTTCTTCTAAATTTATCCTGATTTTATTCAGAATTTTGTTGCAACCGGACGACCAGATTCTCTGTTCCCTACTAAGTCAGAAATTTGTTTTATACAGTAGTTTATCTGACTGGAAAACTAAATTGTGACACATTCGAGACAATCCCGGGACTATCACTAAAGAAAGTTTTTCTCAACGGTAAAATTGAGAACCCTTGCCATTGTCGCCAACATTCACAGCCCAGTGAGACGCTCGCTTTAGTGTGGTGAAACTCGCCGTCCGTGCTGATGTCAAAGGTTGAGCCTGTGCCTCGTGAGCTGATGTGAGAGGTCTTTTTTATTCTTGTTGATCTCACATAGCTCAAGTAAAACAAGGAGCTGTGACCAGTGACTCTGGGTGATCATGCCAAGTGTTGTTGACAGAGATGTTGAGGTTGTTCTTCCTTTTTTTATTATTATTTCAAACTCACAAGGCACGTTTTGTATATTTGATTGTCTGTCTTTTGCGTGATTCGTAAAGACTCACAGCGTTTTTGTGTGAGAAAGCACGAGGCACATGGCTTTAGTCCAACCTCCCCACACGCAGGCTTTATTTAAACTGAATGCACCCCAACAATGAGAAGAAAAAGGACTGTACAAACTGAGATAGCATCTATACAGTAGCACTGGGCAATTGTACAAAAAATAAATTAGAATAATAAATTATGAGCTTGTTTTCAATCGGGACAGGGAGTAGTTAAACACGATGAGAGGAAGGTGAGTGTATGCGATGCGTCGGACTGCAGTGTGTATCTGAATTGGCTCAGCGTTCAGTGTTTGCAGGAAACAAACGTTCAATTTAGCAACTCTTATTGTAAAAACAATAAAGTGACACTTCCATGTCGAGTAAAAACACTGCTAGTTCAGCATCATCGAGAAGTGTTTTTTTATACCAAATAAAACTACGTGTTAGATTCCCAATATGGCTGCTAACTACTCCCTGAAGAGAACCTAAACAGGAAAAGTAAAAACAACAATCAGTGTCCTTAAAAGTTCATATGAACAACAGACTGATAGAAAACGAGCAATCTTCAATCTGTTTTTGTGAATTTCAAGATTTCACTGTAAAAAATAGTCGCTATGTTGGCGTTGCACAAAAGTTGTATAAATGTCTTCCCGGGCGTGTTCGCGTGTGAGAAAGACGACGTTAAAACTGTACAGAAGTAAAGCTGGAGGTACCGCTGGCGTTCTGAGATAACGTGTCGGCTCATCAGTGCTCCAGATGTTTTTCAGCTGGAGTGAACGTTGCTGTAAAAAAAAAAAAAAAGCAGACTTGTTGGATACGTGTTACGACTTCCACTGGCTTGAATAAATGAAATGTTATCTCTTTCACAGGCAACCGACGATGCAGCAAATCTGTGATTGTCGCTAAATGAACAAATCCTGTTTTGTTTTAGGAAAATCAGATTCATCCAAAGCTTCTCAGATGATTGTTTCTAGTTCCCTGATTGCAATCCCACAAGTGAGATTTCTTCCACTGTGCTTGTTTTGGCTTCAGGAATCGATGCGGAGTGACAGAAAGCATGCGACGACACCTGATCACGTCGCTATTACCGAGTCTGGAATCGCTTCAGCACACGTAATTCAAGTATACACGCTTCTTAGTAACAGTGTGTGAATCGACACAGTGGGTCATTGGTCACCTCTGGAGACACCAGTAAAAAAAACACACAGGTTGATATCAAGTGGAAGCTGATAAAAGAGCCGATGTGTCACAGCGGTTTATAAATTAGCCAGTGAGAAACAGTGAAGGGTGAAAATGGGACTTATTGTTTTTAAAGAAGAAACCAGACGTGTGCCTTGAGTCGTCAAGGTTTCGCGTCAGTAACTTCGACAGAAATGTCCAGTCTGTCTCCTAAAGGGGCCTGATCTTCAGCTTTTTCTCTCTCTCGCTCTTCTGATATTGGTCATGCAGAACAGCGTGTGATGTGGCAAGAGAGTAAGGCATCCCCTGGACTGATGGAGGTCCTTCAGGGCTTGACACACCAAATAAAAAGCAGTTTACTGTACAAAATAGGTCATCTTACAAATATTTCGAAAATATCTCTTCAAACTAAATGGCTTCTTCTTGGAGAGGCGTTGAAAACAAATCAAAACAGAACAGTAATAACGAGTCTCCGTCCAGCGGTGACCAGTGTCTTCTTCATCTCATCTTCATATTTAGTTAGAAAAAGGAAAATCCAAACCCGTGTTCCATCATACAGTGCCATCTCTTTAAGTCTGATCCCTTGGGTCCATTTAGAGGGGACAAAAGTGGGCCAAGGTGAAGGCTAGCGGGAAGTCCCTTCATCTCTGCTCTCCTCTCAGGCGGGGGTTAAAAGCCTCTCGTGGAAACAAAAAGCCAAAGAGGGCGACGGTAAGGCGCATCCAGGCAGGCAGGTTTTGCCTCTGATGTCTCATGAACTGCAAGAGAACAGAAACAAAGAGCCATGAATGATCAGCATCAGTGGTCTTTAATGTTTCATCGTGTTTTTGCCTCCGTCTCTGTGTGATTTACGCAGTTTTTTTGGGCGTTCTTATTATTTTAATTTCCTTCTATTTCGCTTCACCAGCAACTCTTCCAATTTCACAAATGCTGGTTGTTTGGCGACGTATGATGATGTCATTTCCTACTGAGTAACAACCAATCAGAGTCAACCACAAGTCCCACCCAGTGACTCTACTGGGTCATTTCTGAGTACATACCCCAGTTCAGGTACTCGGTGGTAGGGGTAGCCAGATATATCGGGCCGATATTTGCCATTTTTTATATTTGAGCATCGGCCCGATATACCTCTTTAGTAAAGCAGATTTAAAGTCAGGCACATCCCCGGGCAGCCCGGCGCTGCTGCAGAATTTAATTCTAATGTATGTGAATAACATCTGCATCACAAATGCCCATAAAATGATTTTCAAATAAAATTTGTTTTTATTTACCAGTTTGGAATATTTAATACTTGGTCAGTTAAATGGTTTGTTTGATTCATTTTAATTAGATGTCTATTTTTAGCACAAAATTAAGATTTAACAGTTGGGTAAATTCAGAGCTCAAAAACTGATCCAACTTCTGCAATTTGGTGCATCAACGGGAGTTATCAGTGACGTTTTAGCAAGCGAATAAGGTGAAAAATGTCCAGATATCGGCCCAAAATAACCACCCGCCTATATCGACCATCGGCTGACCGTGACCTCTACATATCGTGTCGGCGATATAAAAACCAATATCAGTTGACCTGAAATAACCCGGAAAGTGGTCTTTTTGGGCCTCCCTGCAGCCCTGATGCTGCGCTGCCCCCACCGTGGGTCTTAAACCGGCACCCTCACATATTGCAGCCTGTTGCATAAGCGTTCTTGTTACGATCTTTCCCCCTCAGCTCACTTCATCAAGGTCTCTACCAGCCCGGCAATCAGACTCCGCCACAGGCTATTTGATGCAGAACTAGCAGCCTGAACTGAACCAAAGCAGCACCACTAAACGTAACCCTAATTGTCCCTAATTGCCTTAATTCCACACTGCTACGCTTATTTAAACAGTACCCTAGTGTTTCACGGGAAGCTCATCTTTCTGCGCTCGTTTGTGGAGGCGGTAAAGAACACTGCGCGTTTTGTTTGCCCTACTTTAACTTATCACACCACCAACAATTAAGATAATCTGACAATGTGCAAGCGTTGCCCCTTTGGTCAACATCAGGGTTGGTTTGTTGGGTAGAAAGTAAATGAATCTCACCACGAATACGAGCCTGCTTCACTTCACACCAATAAAAAGCCACACATTAGCTCACACGTGTAGAAGCAGCAGAAGACGTCTAACTATGGCAGCAGAGACAATAGAGAGATGGGGCTGGAGGAAAAAATAAAAGGAGAACTTGTGATTATTCTCTCTTTGGAATATTCCTACAAACACTGATCCTGGCACAGACAGCAGACGGCTGTAAAACTCTTATCTCTCTGTTACAGAATCACACACACACACACGCTGAGGCAGGACAGCTGAGGTATTGTGGGTAGCCGTGGCGTTACTGGCTGTGTCTATAAGTGTGTGAGTCAGACTCTATTTTTAGACGAGCATATAAACAGCCAACAAAGTCTACCCAGACACAGACGCACAGATGTTTGTGACACTCGCATCCATCTCACCTGCAACGTCAAAACTTTCCACTTTACCTGTATTATTATCACTACTTCACTCTTTTCTGGTTGTCTTTGTTCTGGATTAGCTACTCGCTGCAGCGCTTTTGAAAAGCCACGCCTTGTTTATCTGGAGCAGTCCCAGCAGTAGTTAAGGAACATTACTTAATGACATTGTGCTCTGGCACGCGACTGAGGCCACTTCCAGGAGAACAATAACAACTTGTTTAGCTGTTGATCGTAAACGACGCGAACAATACCGAGATCTCAAATCTCAGGCTGCTTTAGTTGATTCAGTGGATCAGAACCTGTTCATTTCAGGAGGAAGACTCTAAATTCCCACTTTTACCCTTGTCCTTCTGGATTATTAACGTGGTTCGTAACTTTTTTATCATACTTTGGCACCATTTCAGAAAATTAGAGGGCAAAAAGCCCCTGATGTAGAATTAAAAGTATCGTTTTACAGCGTTAAAGTTGGCTTTAGTAGTTCTAAATAGATATTAGTCGTTTAACGGGAGATGTTTGTGAGTTTATTTTGTAGACCAGAAAGTGAAAAGCTCCTGAAAATGTTGCAGGTTTCTGTGACACCCAGACATGCAAAACCGAGCATTGACAGCGTTTTTATCCTCTCACACTCTGTGGTTGAACGTGCGTGCTAACCCAAAAGCCGGGTGTGGGATCTGCATCGCCGCTCGGGAGTGAGGCTTACCAGTTCGACGTGATCCTGGTGGAACTTGTCTCCGATCTCTCGAAGTTTACGACCAATCTGCACCTCCACGCTCACCCCTGGCTGCTCCTCGGGCCTCGCCGCCATTCTATCGTTCCCTTCCCCTCGGTCGTCCTCCTCCTCTTCCTCGCCCTCAACCTGTCTGCTCCGTTCTCCTCGGTCCTCCATGAGCTCAAACGGAGCTCGAAAATGCAATCCAGCGTTGCCTAAAAGGGGAAACATAGAGCTTCTTAAAACCTCAGCTGCTGTTGGGTTTTCTGAGTCAAAAATTGTTTTATTTGAGTAAAATCACTCAAGATGTGCTTCTTTTTATGACTAAGGTAGACTAATCTGTTTACTACTAAAACACTAGGTGACCTGCAGGCGTGTCACTGGGTTTACACGCCGGCTGCCATGTCGCCAACAAGAAAAACAAATTTCTTTATTTGTCACGCGTGCAGAATGCCCTGTGTGGACTTTGTTTGGAAAAGGAGGGATGGCACCACGCCAAGTGTGTGACATCCATTACCGGTTAGACGGCAAAGAACAACGAGGTCGTAACAGTGTGTGGTGTTTATGTGTTGGTGATTTAAAACCCAGAACAACAGGTAGCTCTCATCCAAAACAACCTGCTGCAACATTTGTTCAATTCGATTACGCTGATCGGATTAGACATGGGATTAAATCTGATGGACATATTAGCGTTGGTATTCACCTTTATGTGTCTATAAAAGTATTGTTTTAAGGTTTTTTGTATATTCATGAACCTCATTAGTGAAACTCAAAGGTAGAAATCTGAAAACGAAGTTATCGGTAATCGAATCGGATCGTTTTCGTGGACGGTTATGAAATGAGGATCATTTAATTGCTGCGCAGAAAACCGCGTCTCAAGTTCTGAGCGTGAATATGAGACTACAGAGAGATCTGAGGGTTGTGTGGAGAATTAATCTGTGCTGCTGTTTAGCTGTGATGGGTCTAAATTAATTCTTTTGCTTTGTCGCAATAATTCAAGATCAAAGAAGACAATTTTTTTGGTCTTTATCAATTAAAAAAAGACTAAATTAAATCAACTGCTGTTAAAAGCAGCTTGGTGAATGAGTGAAACCAGATATTTTAACCGTCCTTACCGTTGAGAGGCGGCCGGAGCGCACTGCAGGGCAGCGAGCTGATGCTGTTGTGGCCCTGCGACGCGGCCACGGCGGCGGTGACGGCAGCCAGGGCCCGTCCAGCTGCAATCTGAGGCGCTCTGTCTTCGTATTTGACGTCTCTAGGGGTTGTTCCCCAGAGCTGTGAGGTGGGCCGTGACATGTCCTCCTCTTCATCATCCATCCGACGCCTCAGCGGTAAACTCCCTAGAGCGACATGACATGAACTTTAGAAGGAGGAGGACGAGTTTTGGGTCATAAAAGTGCTGATAACAATGAAATATGTCATGGTGACTAAGGGTGAGAGTGATCTGTAGCTGGTTGCTCTTTGGGGTGTGATTTGCTTCAAGAACAAACAAAAAGTGACAAATATCGTCTCGTTATCAGTGAAAACTTTGCCCTCTGAAGTGATCTCATCCTGCCTGCTTTTGGCGGGAATAAGTTATTAGTCATTATAATGCCCAGTAAGAGGCTTATAGCATGTGTGGCAAACAATGAAAACAATCAGCAGAGGTGAATCATCAAAGGTGCAGTCATGGAGATACCACGTTAAAACCACGTTTGAAGTATGTATGGATGAAATCATGTTGAATAAACACATCCAGGGGGATTTGAAGTGCAGGTAAAACCACTAAACCAGATCTACTCCAACATATTCTGACACAGAGAGCCTCAGAATAACCTCAATCTGAAAAGTGTGCAGTCAGGAGATTAGGTTTGCTCTGGACAACGCCACAGCCCACCACTAACTGTTGCGCCGTCTCTCTCAGACTCACCGGATGGCTACAAACCTGCAAAGCCGCAGGCAGGGTGTGATTGAAACCAATCGAGGCTGCATGAAGCGTCTCAGGAAGGAGAAAACAAGTTTCACTCCATCCTTAACCATTGGATACAAATGTTTACTCTCTCTCTCTCTCTGTGTGTTGGCTGCACGCCCAAATCTGAACTACTGTTATATCATCATCCTGTCAAGGGTGCCTTTTATTCCTCCTTGTCCTGTGAGCGGAGACAAACCGGCATGGTTGGTAAATGTAAAGTCGAAACTGGATCCGCTGGTATTGTGTTTACCCAGTCAGGTGGCTCCAGTATCTCTTTGTAAAAGCGTCGATTTGCGTGATGTCATGTCGCGAAAAGCCAAAGGAGGAATTTGTGAAGATCATAAAGTAGAAAGGGAATTGCACCTATTAGTTGAAAGCATACTCTTGGATCAGCGCCAGGTGATTGAGAAATCAGTCAAATGAGTTTGTTTGAACAAACCGTGCCAAGTCGCTCAAACTGAAGACAATCACACATTGTTTTCAACCTTTTTCAGACAAGCGGTGAATACGAAAAAATAAACTCTGCAGGCAGTAACGGTATCTGTTTTTAACTGTGCAGCAAGTTTCAACCATATCAAATATGCACCGGTGTGTGTGTGTTGATGACAATGCAAGCCCTGTCTTGTATTTCCATTGGCAGTCATCTGAGGACTGGCATCATTACCATAGTGTCAGACATAAAAACAAACACACAAACACAAAGAGACACATCACACACACACACTGCCTGGGGCTGCAGGGAGACCTGGCAGCAACCACAATGCTGGTCAGAGGCTCAAAGCCCCAGCACCAAGTGGCTCCCTCTGCTGCACCATCTGTGCACAGGCTTCCTTCCACACAAAGCTGGCCCCAGATATCCTCTAGCTACAAAACACACGTCCTGTGAAAACCAGCAGCTCTCTATCTGTATGACATCATGCCACAGCGAGCTAATAAACCCCACTTTCTCAATGTAAGCAAGCAGGAATCATGTTTAGCATTTTTATGTTCAAATAAGTTTTTTTATTATTATTTTAGCAAATGATAAATTGAAATTAGGTTTTAAAAACAAAACTAGCAAAAGTAAATGATTCTTTGGGTGATGAAAACAGGCTTTCCGGAAGGACCACCGGTGGCACGCCGCGCTGTTTACCCCACCAGCTGCACCTTTTCCCGGATAGCTCAGCGAGCCAACCCGCCGAGAGGAGCCCCGCATCAGACAAAATTTCCTGCTTTCTAAAAACAACAGATGAGTTTAGAGCACTTTGTTCCCGACCCCTTTTAACAATTAGCCACAGCTGATTGTTCTAGTAAATGAAAGCGACAACAGTTTCAGACACGCTCAGAAATGCGTAAATCTACCTGGAATCTGTTCCCGTCCTCCGGCGAGCCTCCCTCAACACACAAACACGCTGACAGGTTCTATCACCCGAACGAGTTATCAACAACTCACCAAATACACACAGAACGAGTTGTTTTGCTCTGGTGTGAAGTCGCTTTTGACGTTAACTACCCGGTAATGACAAAAGTTGCTCACATACAGAAGTGCGGTCAAGCACCGGGATGAGTCTCACCGTTAACAGCTCGTTCGACTCCCAAAAGGGCGGAAAACTAAACAAAAACCAATTTAAAGGAACTTTCTTCTCCAAGAGGCGCTCGCCACGTCCGCTGCGCTCCTCGCGTCTCCTGCCCGGGCATGCCCCGGCTGCCCGCTACGTTTGTTGATAAACTCGTAGCACGCGACGCTCGCGCGAGCTTTAATTTGTCAACAAGCCGCCGTCATATAGCCTCACTCACCGCCACAAAAAGCGCTTTCCGTCGTAATCGGTGGTATCTTGACAACTTGCAGTTACCTTGTATTTAAATGGAGTGTAGCGGCGAGACCTGTGTACCTTTTAGCATTACATCCAGTCAGCTATGCTGGCATCTGAGGGGGTTGTTTTTTTTTCCTCCCTTTTGGAACCGCCCCTAAAATGATGCGAGAGAAACAGAGCCAGCCTCGCTGTTGTTATGCAAATAACACTAAACACAGCGACAGCGGGATATAAGATTTACTGCACTAGTTTTTACTTTACGTTAAATTTCAATGTGAGTGCTTCGTCATTATTAGTGAAAAAGAATTCAAACGGTGCACTCAAGTGAGAGTGAAAATTGTTACTTTTTCTGTTTCATTCTTTACTTTTTAAGCTTGAGTATCGCTAAAATTTAAAACACACATCTTAAATAAATAAAATTAAATAAATTAGTCTTTAAATAGTCAAACTTATACTTTGTTGTTCCGTTGGGTAAAAAAATATCACTGTCCCTTTAAGAAATCAACCCTCCTTGCCTGGCACAACCTGGTGACACGCTTGGACCAATCAGAGGGTTTGTTTTGGTCCCGCCTTCCTCTGTTTCGTGTAGCTTGACACGTGGAAGGGGAAAAAACACAAACCTAGAAAAGACATGTGACTGCTTTCAGCCCTCAGCTCAGCTGATTGGGAGCTGCTGCTGATAGATAAAGAGGCTGCACCTCTGCTTCTGATGATGTATTGTGTGTACTGTTGACACGGCAACAAATAGATACACTAATATGATTCTCCCACATGGGGATGTCAAAAGGATAAACAATTGAAATCTGATGTGTTTTGTATTATTTTGTAGAAATTGTTGCAAAAGTTTAATATGTGTCTGGTCCCATTCTGATTTTAGGTCAAAATGTCCTTTCTAATATAGCTCTCCAACAGAGGCTGGCGCCTTGTGTTACAAGGGTTTCTGATAAAGTCTCTCATTATCTTATTATTGTCTCAATTTTGGGGATTTTTCACATTTCATCTTGTGTTCCCACATAACTGCTGGGACACTAATGTTACAAGCATTTATCACTGTGGATTTTGTAGATAAAATGTAAAACTAAAGAATGGATCTCCTCTCTAAGACCACAACAAAGTCTAGTTACGTGAAAATAAGATAATTTATAGGTTATATCTATGTCCATGACCTTATATATGTCCAGAGAGAAAGAAAAATAAGCAATCTGACATCTGGGGTTTTGTGCCAGCCCACATCCCTTCATTGATCTCAGGCACACAGAGCAAAAAATACAAACATACATAAATATCTGTAGATAGCTAAAAGTTATGTTTAGAATTCTGAAATAAACCAGATTAATAAAGTTTTCTTCCAAGTGGACAAACTGGACATATTTTCCATTCATGCACATGCCCTGGGTCACACAGAAGCAGGGGCGTGTCCAGGGAGGGGTCTTGGGTGGCACATGTTACTCTGTGTTACCCTGTCCAGGGTGTACCCTCAGCCATATGTGACCCTGCAAGGATACGTAGGTATAGATAATGGGTGGATGATATATTGGTTTTAGAAGAAAAGATCAACCCATATACATGAATAGTAAGTGCTCTCCACCTGTAATGTTGCATATTTTGGGCTGCATGCATTTAACAGCAGATGAACTCTGTGATCCCTCCCTGATGAACAAGTTTATGCAGATAATGTGATTTGATGCTAAGTAAAATTATATCTTTGTTCTGATCAACAGAGATTTTTTAGGTCAGGGAAAGCACAAGGTTTTCTCAAAAAACATTTGTCA
Source organism: Aphyosemion australe (assembly GCA_006937985.1). NCBI lineage: Eukaryota > Metazoa > Chordata > Actinopteri > Cyprinodontiformes > Nothobranchiidae > Aphyosemion > Aphyosemion australe. Next base: position 720,971 of record SSNS01000161.1, on the reverse strand, counting down.
CATGCTCTGACATCTTCCTGCAACAATGCTGAGAGACGTAAAACAAACTAGTGCTTGCATGCTAACACACACAAAAATGGAAAACTAATGTAAAAAGTAGGAAGAATAACCTGCTGACAACTTGCACGGGCAAAAACTGAGATGGAAGTTTATTTATGTTATGCTAATTGCATCGGAGACTCAGTTCCGATTTACATGGCTATGACCTGCAACTTTTATTTGTCTGTCTGCACAACGACTGCTTCTGTTTTGACGTTGCAAATACTTTTTCAAGTAAAATGTAAAAGCCGACTGCAGCATAATATAACAGAAAAGCACAGGGTTCAAATGTCCTTAAGTGCATCTTTCGTTGACATCACCACAGGGCCATTTTCAGCTGAATCCCTGGGGGCACTCAGAGTGTCCTCCTCTGATGGATGCGCTGTGACATTGGCTTAAACAACAACCTTCACTGTTGACCCTCGTTGCAGGCTGGGGGCACGCCTACGCGTGGCATCACTCAAAAGAGGAAGGGGGGAAAAAAGAGTGCACTGAAACCAAGCTGTAAAGGGGTCACCGAGTGCAAAACAGAGCAGCAAAGCAAAGACACTGAGACTATCGGATCTATGGTGTGAGTCAGGTTTTTCCCATGAGACGGTCTGGATGAAAGCAGATGCCATAGCCATTGAGTAGAGCGCTGGTCAGATAGGGCAGGATGTTTTCACGCTGTCCCACTCCTTTGTTGTGTAGCTGGTAATGTGTGAATTGTGAGTTTGTGGACTTTTCACAAAATTCCCATGCACAGTTTACTGGAAGACAAGCAGACACTACCCTCCTCCTGTTCAGCTGCGTCTGAACTGCAGCTCGACAGCTCCCAACCCCCCCATCAACCACAGCCCCCCTTCTCATTGACGCTACAGTGAAAGGGACCCCACCCAGAACTGGGAAGGAGCGATCAGATGTGGGTTGTTTTTGCAGAGTGTCCCCGTCTTACTAAAGATATTTGTCAGTGAATAAACATCGGAACATATTTCATGGACATAAAAAAAAGTTCATCTTTAGTTTCAGTAATTTTGAAGCTCAAGTTACCTTCATTGTTTACATAAATTAGATGTCAGCTAGCCATTAAGTTTGCAGGGATCAGTAAAATGTGTCAAATTTAATTGTAAAGTAAAAAAGAAAATTGAACAAAAGAAATTAGCAACTTCCAAAAATAATTGAAGATTTTTTTGTGTTGGCTAGATTATGAGAAGTGGTAGCTATTCTTAATTGGATCGACTCCAAAAAATAATGAGACGTGGGTGCAAAAGGCAGGATTTGGACATCTCATCTCTGATTGGCTAACAGCTCTGCAACGCTGATGTTTTATCTCCACAAATGACATAAACCTGAAGAAGTTCCACCACGTTGTGGAGTTGCTAATGCTAACATTTAGCTTCTGCTCTCTCCTGGAGACTAAATCAACAACAGCCTTCCCTGTGGCGAGCCAAGATGGAGGAGTGAGTCCATGTATTTAAATTTACAGTGTGACATAGAGCTGACGCTTTTTCTGACCCAAGCTTTTCCGCGTCTATTTTCTTTCGGTGGCTAATGCAGGAAATTGGCGTTATTATATTTTCACATTTTGCATTCATGTGAAACTCAGAGTGACTGATCGTATTTCAAAAGAACAAGTATTACACTGCAAAAGCTGATTTCTGACCTCAACTTCACACTGGAGGCATCAGCGGCGCGGAACAGTTAACTATTGTGCTTCGCTGCACGCCAATCTACACGGGGAGAGTCTCAGCCGTGGATCGGCTTCTCCACTGCACTCCTTCCCGTTTGAAGAAGGAAATTACGTTTGATATTGCTGTTTGATGCCATAATGTTGTTCCTCTCCACTGCCAGGATTAAAGCCATGAAAAACATACCACTGCATTTCTCGAAAGAAACTGGTAGTAAATAAGCCATGAGGTCACACGTATAGACGTAATCTACATAGATATGAAATTGAATTGCTGCAACTCTTTTATTTTGAAAATTACTGCACATTGTACACTGAACCCGTGTGTGATTTCCTGTCTAGCCCTTTGTTAACTTCGGAAATTGACGTGTCCCAGAAGTGGCTCGTGGCAAAAATAGAGCCTAATCCTATCTTTAGCAGTGTGGCGTGCCGCTTCTGGGACACGCCTGAAAATTTCCGCGCCGCGGCTAGATTGGATGAACCCCATAGACTGCCGTTCCGCGCCGCTGATGCCTCCAGTGTGAAGTCGGGGTAAGAAAGCAAGGAAAAATAGCCTAATTTTTAGACATTTTATCTTAAGGAAAAATATTTTTCTAGAAAAATAGCATTACTTAAAATAAAGTACATATTGTTAAAGATTAGCCATATTTTCTTGTTTTGAGTAAAAAAAAAATCTGCCAATGGGGTAAGCAAAACGTTCTTGGCTAGATTTCTTAAAACTAGCAAATAAATTAAAATTTAGATTCTTTTGCTAGTTTTAAGAATTCTAGCCAAGCAACTTTTGCTTACCCCAATGGCAGATTTTTTATTTTACTCAAAACAAGAAAATTTGGATCATATTTAAGTATATTTACCTTATTTTAAGTAATGCTATTTTTTAGAGAATAATTTTGCTTTTTAGACTAAAAATAAGAGGAAAAGTCTAAAAATGACACTTTTTAAACTTCCTGAGAAATCAGTTTTTGCAGTGGTTCATTGAACCTCTAACTTCTAATTTTGTTGCAGGGTGACAGGTTAGAAAATGAATCAGTTAATGTTTGCAAAGAATAAATTAAAAGTCTGACTATTTTCTAAAACAAAACTGGAGTTCCTTTAATCACCTGGTTTTGTGAAGTCTTTTTTTCCTCATATTTAGGTTGCAAATGATTTTTTTTGTTGCTTTTTGTCAGACAACATAAGACAATACGCAACCGGTGCAAGAGACACACCAACCCAAACGTCATGTGTTGTGCCATCTCATCCACTGTTTCAAGTCATTTGCTGTCTCTTTACCTTCAGCTGCACCGCTTCAACCTCTTTGAAGAGTAAAAAACAGCCTTTGTGTTCTCTCTGAACTCACAACTTGTCATCTAAGCTGAAACTTCCTGTGCCTCTCATGTGTCAGGCGCAGCGGCAGACAGCGCGTCCCAGCCCATTTTTGTCGGAGTAATTTTTCCCTGGCGAGGCAGTCAAAATTCTCCTCGGTGAGTTATTTCTGATTATGTGCTGCCAGCGGAGGTGATAAGACCCCCGGATGATGAAATTTTTCAAAGTTCTCCGCATAATGATACAATTTGCTCGGTAGCTTTTTTCCTTAATGGTACCTGACAGCCAGACTCTTTGTCTTCCACCTTCAATCATCCCCCCACACACAAACAACTGCTTGTACAATATGTACTTTCACATCTCAATTTTACAGTCTCCATCACCGTGGTATTTAATTATCTGTCTAAATCCCAGGTTTAAGACGTTGTTTTCACCTGATTTAATTGTGAAACTCTGTGACAAAGATGCCAAGTTTTCACATGTTATTGAGAAACACCCCCCCATCCTTTGTTTACCCCCCTCCTCCTGCCTATTCTGTCAACACCTCTTGATTTTAGCCACAGGTACAGCAGGAGCTCAGCAAATGAATTCAGCTCTCCCTGGGTTCATCCAGAGGTAACACATTTGAAGCCCAGAAGTTCCCGAGGGAAACGCTTCCCCTCACTATTATCTGTATCCCGACACCATTTTAATGCAACGGATTCAATGTAACCCTATCCGTAAGGAATACTGGGCATGTTTTGAAAAGGATTGTGTGAAAATTAATTGTTGCGTTGTGCCGTTCGGTGTGCCTTCACGCTTCCAGCTGTGTGGGTAAGTTGCGGTAAATGAACTCTTAATGATTACTGAGCTGCAGCGGCTCAGGTGGTAAACAAATCATTTGTCAGGCAGAGCGGTGATGTGATGACACCTGGGCAACGTCCAAAACACCTTCTAGATCCAGTGTGCAGGTGTCCATGCACTGGTGTGTGTGTGTGTGTGTGTGCACATCAGACTGACTGTGTCATAGAATGGTTCATATCTGATCATCAAAACAGAGACTTGTCTGATCTTGTAGAGTTTAATGCATATTGATGAGTTTCAACAGCATATCAGTTGGACCTGGAAGGGAAACCTAACTGTCATAAAGTGAGTCTTCAGTCCACTGGATTTCATGAAACTTTTACTTGGTGACGTTTGATCAGTCTATAAAGGGTTCAAGTTTGGAAAGTTTGTATTTACATTATTGGTTACCCAATGAATAATTCTTAGCTGAAGCACTTTAAAGATTTAATGAATCTGTTTAACACAATAGATTTTGTTTTTTACATATATTTTTTACAGGTGAGCAAAAAAAAAAAAAAAACACCCACAAGTGACAATGACAGTATGCTTTAAAGTGCAAGTTCACTGAGAAACTATTTTTCGCTTATTATTTTTGCAAATGAAGTCACTCTGAGTTTGTCATGCAGGCTCAACGTGAAAATAGTCTTCTAACCCTATTTCCTGCATTAGCATCTGAAACGCTTGGTTCAGAAAAGCCAGACAGATCTACGTCAAAGTAGCCCTTTTCATAAGACACACCATGCCGGCAAATCAGCGCAATATTACCGCAATGTGTTTCTTATGAACGCACCATGGCGGAATTACGTTGCGGGAATTTTGCGGCATTCGTGCCGCCACGCTTGATAGTAATATTGCGGTAATATTGCGGCTTCGCCGGTCTTATAAACGCACATTAAGCGTTGGCGCAACAGAGGGAGGTGTCATGACCATGTGATGAATTAATGCCGAGCTCCGGCAGGGAACTATATAGAAAATGAAAGTAAACGCGCTTGAAGCAGATGAAGTTAAAACAGGATATGCACAATGGGTTAAGGTTATTTGGTACGTACTGTACTGTTTGATGGCATTACACGTGTTACTTTGTGACGATGATATTACCAGACGACCGCTTACGTGGTCTCGTCACTTCCGGAAGTTACCAGTATCAGCTGAACGGAGCCGTTTGCATGCAGACGAAGTCGGGTTCCTACTGCATTATCTGGGTGCTTCAGCACGACTAGAACCAGTTCGCCTTCCGCAAGACTGACGCGTTTACGGACATTTAAAAAAAAACGTGAGTCTTTTTAAGGCAATAGTTCGGTTTTCTGATGTGCATGTAAACGCTCTGACCGTCACTTAACGTTCATGACTCACCCATCTTGGCTTGTGACAGGGAAGGCTGTTGTTGGTTTAGCGTCCAGGAAACAGCAGAGAACGTCTCAGTTAGTAGAAGCTAACAGTTAGCATTAGCAACTCCACCACACAGCAGAACTCCTCCAGGCTTGTGTTGTTTGTGGAGATCAAACATCCACGTTGCAGAGAAAATAATCAGTGGAAGAGTCACATTGCTGTTAGCCAATCAGAGGAGAGATGTCCAGATTTTCAACTCCTAGAGTTTCACTGTCTATTTTCTGTCAGAAGCTAATGCAGGAGATAGTTGTAGGAGACTATTTTCACATTCAGCCTGCATGTTAAACTCATTTTAAAAAAATAATACGTAAAAAAATAATAAAATTAAAATTTAATTACTTTGTGCATACGGCAATGAAATGAGGTTGTAAAGACATTATTTGGGAGTGTGCATTATTTAAAAAAGTAACTAAATAGTTACTTTTAACAGTAATTACATTACCTTTTGGTGTAAGTAATAAACAAAGTAACTGAATTGCTTTTTGAATAAGGTAACTAGTAACTGTAACTAATTACTTTTTTTAGTAACTAGCACAAGAGAAACAACGGTCCCCACATATACTCAGGCTAATGGCTGCTTTAGAGTTTCTAATTAACATTACATGCACACGTTTATTTTTTAGGAGGAAATTCAAATACCTGAAGAAATCTAAGTCATGCACAGATGGAACATGCAAACTGCATTTAGGAATCAAGTTGTTGCTATGAGCTAACAGTTCTAACCAGCTGTGCAACCACACAGCACTCAGGCTAGTGTCCAGCAAAGAATGCTTGATGACCTCTGTGTAGTGAGACTGAAAGGTAGGTCAAAGGTCAGGATGGAGGATGGGCAAGCACGGAGAAAGGTCCACAGCAATGTTCACAAAGATTGAATCATCTTCAGCATGTTCGTATGACACGTGTTAGTTTGCTTGTGCTAGATCTGAAACAAAGCCGGTGGTATAATGAATTCCATTAGCAGCTATGAACTAGCAAAGGAGGTTCAGCCATGAGGTGAATTTCTCTTAACTGGAGAATTATAAAAACACCACAAACTGGTGTGAAACCATTAATGTGCACTTGTTCTGAACATAAATACCAAATGAGCGTGTGTGTGTGTGTGTGTGTGTGTGGACGTACGGTGATTAAATATTCGCTCACATGCTGCTCTCCTCTTTTTAGAACTCAGCGAGCGCTCAAGTGATAATAATGGGATTTTTGGAGACCCGTGTCAGATGAGATGAGCTACTTCCCTGCCTGAACAGTGGGGGTTCGGTGGGGTTGTGGTGGTGGTGTGTGTGTGTGTGTCGGGGGGTAATATGCTGAGGAAAGACATGTCTGAGTTTGTTTTTTAGGGTTATAGAGTCCAAGCTGTTCCGCCAAACTGTTAATCTGGCATTTTGTCACATGTTGGACAAAAGTTTAGCCTCCCCTGTACAAGCTGTGCTCCAGGATGCTTCTGCTGCTCTTCTTCACTGCTTTTATACAGATCCTCTTTAGAGATGTCCCAGAATGTTCCAAGTGCTTGATTGGCTGCTAAAGTGTTGGTAGGCAGGTGCCGTGCGATAGATTAAAAAAAGAAAACAACGATAAATCATTGAAGGAAGAGGCACGGATGGAAATAGAGTTGGAGTTGCTCTTGTTTCTACGGTAACTGTCGATGGGGAGGTACCAGGGATGAAAGTGGAGTGAAAACAAACCTCCCCGCTCCGGTGGCAACAGCGCAGCAATTGGTTCTCGTTTCCTGCGAGGACAGGAAGAAAAAAAAAAACATAACAAGGTCCCCTAGTAGCCCAGGAGAGACAGTTCGATGTTGCATCAGAAAGCAAGAGGCAGGGCAAAATCAGCACACGCTCACAGACGTGCACGTGCACACACACAAAACTGTCCGCTCTCGTTTGTGCACGCCCAATCACATGCTCCACTTCCACCCCTCCTGCTTCTGTGCTCCCTCTGTCTCCATCTCTCTCATTCTCCCGCCAAAACATCCACAACACATGAAACCTGCCTAGAAACCGAGAGGAAACTTCCGCCTTGCTCGGATTGGCTGAGCTCCCTAGCAACCGCGTATGCTTAAGCAGCCAGTCAGGGGCGCTGTGAGAGACACACTGACCCAATGAAACAGATTATTCAGAGGCACGGGCAGCCGCAGTGACCTGGTAACAGTCAGGAGAAGAAGTCAGAGAGAAACTAGACAGGAGGAGAAGAAAGCCTCTCTGTGATTGGCCGACTGGTTCGGTCTTCCTCCTGATTGGGTCGACGTCCTCTTCTTTGCAGTCATTCATACATTTCTCTGCCTGCATCAGCAGCACCGGCTCCTCCGTTTCCTCCACCCGCGGCTGCTTCGTTCAACTTTCAGAGTGCCCACCCTGCCCTCAAGGAAATCCACCGCCGAGTCGAAGGTCAATGCAAAGACCGGGATGCTGGAACGGGATTGGTTCAGGCAAGCAGGAGCAGAACGAGATCCTAGTAACAAGTTTACCTCATCATTTCAGCGCAGGATTAAAGCCTGTTTAACAACACAAGTGCTCCTCCTGTTGTCGTCGCTAATATGCTTGTTATTGTCTCGCCTCTAATGGACGAGGGGCCAATGAAAAGCATAATTAGCTTTCCACTTAATAAATCAGACACTGACAGGGTTGTTTTCTAGGCACGCTGCAAGATACAAATGAGCAAACAGTGAGTTTGTTTGGAAAAAAAAAGGACTATTCATGCAAATCCTGTACCAGGATTGCGAGAAACATTATTAAACATTCCAAACCGCTTGTCCCAGTAGTGTGGGGAGTTAATGTCAATACCCCCCAGGATCAGAAGTTCCTATTGAATAGTTAATGAGGTGGGGGAGCCACATACCATGCATACAGCCTAATTTAACATAACTGCAGGCCAAAACTCACTCAGGCAGGAACATTATACTGCAATGATTAGTAAAAACAACATTAGCATCCAACAGACAAATGGCCCATAGCGCTCTCGCAAATTAGTTTTCCAGGGTTGCAGATAAGAAAATCTATAGGAGTTTTCTTGTGTATTCTGCAAAAATTCCTTCATTTATATTCAGGCTGGGCAAGATTTGTTATGCAGTGTTTGTTTTTTATATAAAGCCAAAAATGAAATATCTCCCTACATCGAGTTTTCCTTAGAAATCAGAGCATGCATGAGTAATCTCAGAATCTGTCCTCCGTTAGCGCTGATGTCAGAGGTTTTACTGCACTTAAACGCACCGAGTTGACAGTTTTCCTGGTTACAGCTAGCTCAATTTAACGTGACAGCTCGGCGGTACGACTCGTCACGACAGTGGGGAGCAGGAACAGAAGAGACAGGAGTCGCTGGTGAATTCAGATTCAACAATGAGCTGAAAACATGAAATCCTGCAGAAGCTCATTTGAATAGCTCATGTAGAACACGCGCATAATCTTTGAATTGCATGTCCACCCTTAAAGTCATCCTTTTATAGTTTTTTCGTTTTTTTTTAGCACTGCTATCTAGGACTGGATGGGTTCATTTACAGGGTAAGTTCACTGAGTGCAAGTGTCACCATTATTGTTTGGCTGAGAAGATTTAAATATAATCTGTTTGGTGTTGAAACAACGAGGCGAATACCAAATACAATGTTCCTTCTTACTGGACAGTTTAGAGAGCAGAACTTTTTTTTTTTTTGCATTTCAATGAAAACTTCAACTTTGAGTCAAGTATCCCCATATTTATTTATTTGTTTATTTATTTATTTATTTATTTATTTATTTATTTATTTATTTATTTATTTATTTCAGTTTAGGTCAAATGCATGCTTCAATAGCTAACCTGCAAGGTTAACACTGATAATTGCAAAAGCGTTGCATTGCATGTTTTTGCAGAACTTGAAACTTCAGCATGAAAATTAAAAATATTTTGTTTATTTTTTCAGTTGAAGGAATGTGATTTTTAGAGCTTGAACATTACGCCAATGCATATCTGAGGCAACTACAAAGGGAAAGCTATCAGTGAGACGATCTGAATCTTGACTTTATCTCCAAGAATGCAAAAATCCAAACAGGACCGACATGTTTCTGATTCTGAGCCTCTTCATGTTTGGAAAGTTTTTTATTATTATTTATTAGCAGAAACCACCAAGCAAATCCCTCATCATGGAACTGATGAGGTTACTGTTTTTTTGTTTGTTTGTTTGTTTTGGGCAAGATGTTTAAGAAATGTGAAATAATGTAAAAAATTATATATTTTAAATAAATTAGTAACCCTAACCCTAAATTAGTGATCTTGCAAAGAAAAAGTTTTGTTATAAATTCAGTAATTTATCACTGAGGCCCTGTCCACGTCCCAGCCAACACACATAGGTGGGCCCCATATGGGACCTATATGGGCAAGCCATACAGGTTCCAACAGTGTTTGTCCGTGGTTTCCACGGTGACCCCATGGGGGTTTGCCCAGAAAGATATTTGCCCACATAGATTTTAACGGGCCCTACATGGGTTTTCAGAAGGTTTGACTCAAACACCGGCAAACCCCTGTGGGGCCACCATGGAAACCATGGACATACCCTGTTGGGACCCAAACAGCTTGTCCATATAGATCCCATATAGGGCCCACCTATGTGTGCTGGCTGGGATGTAGCCGGGTATCTCCCAAAACGAAGATATTTTTCTACGATTCGGCCTGTCATCCACACGAAAACGCAGATTTACGCAATGAAAACAAATCTTTTTAAAAACTCCAGCCAAAGTGAAGATTTGCATTTTCTCCGTTTTCAGCGTTTCTGTGTGGACAGAAATAACCGGAGTTTTAGGTTTCACAACGTCCCATGTGCGACCTATGTTTACGCTACAACATGGATGCCCTCAGAGCTGTGCTCGCGTTATCAATTGTCCAAGCAGAATTAATGCTACTTGTCTAAGACCACAGGCGAAGGAGCTAGGCGCCATGTTTCATGTTTTGTTGAAGTTGAGCAGGAAGGGGAAATGGATAGGATTCAGGGGAACTACTGCCCCCTACAGGTCTGGCATGCTTATGAATGTGCTTAACAATGCACTAATGTGGTTTCGTGTGGATGGAGTTTTTTCTTAAAAGTAGCGGTGTGGACGATATATTTTGGGAGGGCGGATATTCGTTTTTAAAACACCAGGCTATGTGTGGACAAGGCCTTAGTGCACTGAGGCCTTGTCCACACATAGCCTGAATCATTAGTTGTCACATAGTGACACAAGGCAGATTGGGTAACTAGTTTGTCATTTCTCTTGTCGTAGTAAATGTCTGTAACTCCGTGAGCGCCTGCCTCAGTGACTCAGGACAAGCACAAACATTGTGTCGTCTGAACGTAGCTTTTAGATCTCTGAACACCATGACACATGGTTTGTTTCTGCTGGTTGCCCGGTGACCCTCTCTGTGAAGAAGACGTTTAAATCAACTCCACCATTTCTAGTTGAAGAGACATGTAAAAGTTAATTACCACTTAAAAGTTCATTATTCAAAGTGGCATCTATAAAATTTATTGTGGCGGGTTAATCTGTTTTTTTTTCCACCTTTGAAATCAGGCACAGAAAAATTACCGTCAGATTTGCTAATTTCCACAACGTGACCCTTCAAGCCGTGTTTGTGACTGTAGCTGTTGTTTTGGACTAATTATTCTGCTTCATATGGGTTAAAGGTGTGACAGCAATTAGTACTGGCATGTCATAGATGATCACAGTACCAGTCAAGCTGGATAATGTGTTCATTTACTCAGAAAGACAAAAAAAATACACTAAATGTTTCTTCTGCTACAGATGTTTTCACACTTGGACTGACTTGCAATGGCAAGATTTTGATATCAGCTGGCACCAACTTAATGGTTGAATGCACAGATGAGTAACCATGAAATTTTTTTATGCATTAACTTCCCAGATTATTCTGTAACATCATGTGACTTTACTCAGCAGTGATAGTTTTGATTAATCCATAAAGATTACGCTCAAATTTGTGCATGATGTAATTAAAGGATCATATCTCACTGATTTACAAAAAACACTTTGATTCTATGAAAAGCTAAATGTTAGCTCCTGTCAGCTGAATGCTTACTAGGTTTTCACTGAAGCTGTCAGAAATGCATCAGCATCACCTCATAATAATAAAGCAATTCAGCACAAATATTTGTTCTCAAGGTGACTTAAAATGGAAAGGTGTTAATGTCTTTTACTGTTTTTGTGTTTGTAATTGGTCATTGGGTGACTTCACAGCAGTCGTCTGATTGGTCATTTAATTTCGTGGTCGATAGCTTTGATCTACATTGAGATCACTTTTACAAACTTCTATGAAGGTGAAATTTATGCCCTGATTTGTACATTTCTGATTTTTTTATCTGTGTTCAAAGAGATAAACGATTTCTGTTGTAAGCAAAAAAAAAAAAAACTCAACACCTGATGAGTAAAAACGGCCATTGAAGTGGAATAAAACTCTAAAAAAGTCTGATTGTCCATCTCTGGAAAGTCTTCAATCTCTTGATCCAGATCATGAAAAGCAAAGGTGTTCAACTAACGTTTCAAGAAACTGTTAATATTTTTTATGTAAGGGTCCTGATTTGATCTCTTGTGGGGTTTGCTATACATGTTTTGTCCATTTAGATACATAGGATGCAAGAGATCCCAGATTCAAATCCCGGACGAGCCCCCAATTGTTACGGCCCAGCTTGTTGTGCCGTAACTAAGGAGAGAGGCACCAAGTAAAAGTTAATAAAATACAATTTATTAAACCAAAATAATATCAAATCACTTGTAAACATCAAAGGATAAAACAAAGAGGTGCAAACTGAACACTAATGTAGCAGCTAACCTGTAGGGAGAGAAGGGGACAGTACTTAACCAAGTTATGTCAGCTGGTTCCACTAAACCTAGTTGCTTAAGTTTTAAAGAGTAATATACATTTTCATGTAGCATAACAATGTATGACAATGTATATATAGACTAGTTTTTGGAACTTTAACGCACATGCAAATAGTTTAGAGCTAATAAAGCCCAATAAGCCCTGCATCATAAACTATATCAGATACCAGGATGTTCAAACCTCATTGTTGAGACTGAAACTGTCATCAGTCCAATAAAGTTTGCAGAAAGTGCTGAAACAACGCCAGCACTGAACTTTTTCCTCCACATACCTTCTAACTTGCTAAGCGACTGGCAGTATTAGCGTCTTTCTTTGCCAAGTTCCCATTAATGTCGGAGGAGATGACTTCAAGACAAACAACCTCAGAGGGCCGGTCCAAATAGCCCACAGCTCTCTGATGACTCACCTGATTTAATGCCCTGTTTTAAGGGACCGTAAATCCTCGTTTTTAGCGCGAGTCTCCATTTTTCACTTCTCAGAAGCCAATATGTGTCATGATTTGGGAGATTTTTTTGTTTTATGCATTACATCACCCCCGTCATCTCCCGCCTCCGTCACCCCGAGCTATCCGAATTTCCATATCCTTCACTGTGGGATCAGCGATGCCCGACCTTCCACCATGAAATGACCTATTCACCATCTTTTCCTGTTTTTTTGTTTGGGCTGTACAGGATATTCGCCGCTGTCTTCGTGGAGATAATTGGATTCAGCAGAAGGCCGGGCCTCGTTTCATAGCCATGAGCAATAATTCCAGGAAATGAAACATAAAGGTATATTGTCTCCATGAAAGCAGTCCAGCACCTCACTGTCTCCTGAGTAGACTGGTGGAGACAGCAGAAAAATACAATTTTTAAGACATCAGACAGGTCCCTGAATAGACGTCGAAATCTTCTTTCTTTCTTTAAACTCAGACGCGCGGATCAGGGTGAAGTATTTTCATGCAAATTATTACTTTAGCAGGAAGCGCCACTCACGGGGACGTTCATTCATATTGAAAGTGTTTCGCCATGTTTGACTGTTAATCATCCAAATGCAGACGAGCCTCGTTCTGATCATCTTGACACATGGTTGTTATTACGGTATAATTAAAAACTCCACATGGAAAGAGAACTTTAAATTAGACGTGTCCATGAAACTTTATTTTATTTATTTATTTATTCAGCCATGACCTAGATAGGAACTTTTCCCCCTCACAAAAAAAAAAAAATCATTATCGATCATCTCATGTTGGATTAGGAGACATGAAAGACCTGATATTCTTTTAGAAAATTGACTTTCGAACACGGTTTAGAGGTACGGGAAGCAAAATCAGTGGAGCAGCTGCTTCCTGGGAAGCCCTCATGCATCTCAAGGGGGTCAGCGGCTCTAAAGGGGGTCTCAGCGGGGGAGATTGCCTCGAGGTGCGACAGCCACCCTCTGATCTATCTGTGCCTTTAAAGATCTGAGGATAGACTTTGCCCAAATCATCAGCCACAAAGTGGCACTTGAGCGAACCCCTCGGTTTCCACCGAGGAGCCGATTCCTGCCAAGTCGATCCTGTTTGGAGTCATTTTAAGGCTGTCTTAATTAGTCTTTCGTCATGCAAAGGCTCAGTCAGAGCGCAGCGCCGCCACAAAGCAGAACATTCTAACTAACACCCACCACGTTTCCCATCTCAGATGTTAAAATATGCTGAATGCCATTCCGTAGCCCTCAGCAGGAGCTTTACTGAAATTTGTCAATCAGTGTAAAGGAATGATCCGGTTACCACAGATGGATTCTTTATGCTCGCGAAAGTCTATTTTCTGGTCAATTTGGAGAGAAGGAGGAGGCTGCCTGACTGAGCTGCAAATTAATTTCAGTGTCTCTGCTGCTCTGGCTTCCTTCCTCGTTTCCCAGAGGGCTTTTTGGAAGAGTGAGTCTTTACAGCTCGCCGTCAACGCGGCACCCGGCTGATGTAAGAGGCCCGTGTGCCAGGATGTAACCGGTGATTCCACTTGTATCGTGTCAGGCTGGGTTTGACAAACACACCTGTGGCCAGGACCACCTGCCTCGTGGTCAGTGGGAATTATGGGCTGTTTGAACATCATGGTGTGTGATGGGGAGGAGTATGAAAGCGCCTCTGTGGAGAAAAATGCTCACGATAACAAAAATTAATGCTTCTAGAGCACTTTTTTTAAAATTAGGTTAGTTTTTTTAAAGTAAATGTTAATGAAATTTAAATATTAGTTTATTAGTATTTTCAATGTGTGCAGAAAACAATTTGTAGATGTGTGGAAGTTTTTTTTTTAATGCAATTCAGAAAAAAGTGTAAGGTTTCTCCATTGTGTGCCATGAGAAATGTGCCCTGAGTACAAAGATACACAGCAAATGTTTTATTTGTGGAAGGAAATTACTGGAAATGTGGGTTTAGAGGTGGCAACTACATGAAGAGGAGGAAGAGAAATGCATAAACACACAATAGTAAATTCACCAGAGACACGTCTGCAGCAGGTCTGCAGTGATGGCAGGACACCCCCAGAAAAGCACTACACCCCCTGGAGGAATTGCTTTGCAAAACTCCCTAAGTAGCAGAAAAGTCTGGCCAAAAGAAAGTCGCCACCTGGATTTAACTAAGCAAACAGGTAGGAGCCTCCTATTGGATAATTACTGCATGAGTGATTATCTTTCAGCTGCAACAAGTTATTTAACCCAACTGCTGTAATGAGTTGCTTCTCATTTCTCAGTGGAAAGACACATCTGGTGGTCGTGGAAAAGATGTTAGTCTGTGTGAGAAGGGTCACATCATTGTCATGCATCAAGCAGAGAAAACATCTAAGGAGATTGCAGAAACGACTAAAACTGGGTTCAGAACTGTCCAACGCATTATTAAAAACTGGTGTGATGAGTCCAGATGGACCCTGTTCCAGAGTGATGGGTGCATCAGGGTAAGAAGAGAGGCACCCATCATGCCTAGTGTCTACTGTACAAGCCTGTGGGGGCGGGGCTATGATCTGGGGTTGCTGCAGTTGGTCAGGTCTAGGTTCAGCAACAGGATGTGCTCCAAGAATGAGGTCAGCTGACTACCTGAATATACTGAATGACCAGGTTATTCCATCAATGGATGTGTTCTTCCCTGATGGCACGGCCATATTCCAAGATGACAATGCCAGGATTCATCGGGCTCAAATAGTGAAAGAGTGGCTCAGGGAGCATGAGACATCATTTCCACACATGGAGTCCAGACCTGAACCCCATTGAGAATCTTTGGGATGTGCTGCAGAAGGCTTTGTGCGGCGGTCAGACTCTACCATCATCAATGAAAGATCTTGGTGAAACATTAATGCAACACTGGATGGAAATAAATCTGGTGACATTGCAGAAGCTTATCGAAACAACGCCACAGCAATGCGTGCTGTAGTCAAAGCTAAAGGAGGTCCAACAAAATATTAGTGTCTGACCTTTTATTGGTGGCGACTTTTGATGCTGAATTGTAGCTTATAAAAAATATCCTAATTGTCTTTTAAGTTTGATTTGCTAAGACTGGAGGTTATTATGGAGCCAGAGCTACAGGTGTGATTAGAAGGTAATTAAAGGCTCATTAATCAGATCTATCCTCAGGGTGGCATCAAGGTGAAACCCAGGTTTAAGAATGACCCTTCCATTGGAGTCAGGGACGTTGCTGGTACAAGCCATGCAAAGGTTTTAATTCATCAAAGTCGATCAAATTTTGCAGAAAATATTCGTTTTTTGACCTAGAACATAAAACATCACAGTTTGATGTTTTTAAGTCATTGCTGTAAATATTAAAAAAGTTTCTTCATTCTTTAAAAACAGGAAGGCATTGTGTCGTCGTGCTTCGAGCGTCTCTGTGCAAATCAAACACCAACGGTAAGAGCGCTCACAGCCTCAGCAATCCGGTGACAGCCGAGCCGTTTACTGAGGAGTTCACAAAGACGGATCCGGATGAGCAGATTTCAGCAAAGCAGCTGCAGGTGCATTCATGGCTGGCTGTCCCAGTCAGGCTCCTCATCTTCTCATAGCCAGCGTCCCGGGGGAGGCAGAAATTGACGTGCAGTTAAAGAGGCTTTGAAGACGGGCTACTGTCAGCGTGATTGTGACTGCTTTTTACAGTAGAAGAGGAAGTACTGCACAGATACTGGTGCAATGAGGATGGAAATACATGTCTTTATGTCAGGAGAAGCAGGTAGAGCAGTGAGTGAAGCAGAAAGTGAGAGTTTTAAAGTTTTTCTAAAAGATTAAAAGAGGAAAATCAATAAACAAAGGATGTTTAAAGCAACTTTCCATTCATAATACGGACTAAATCCACAATGACATCATGTGTTCATTCAGCAAAATGACTCAGAGGAGGAGATGACCTCATTTCCAGCGGTGTGACCTCCACTAAAGGATTTCAGGGACTTTCCTTTTTTGGACCAAGTCTCTCATCAAAGGGATTTAATGGCCATTTTGAAGCACGTCATTGAGTAAAAGTCAGAAAAAGTATCATCTTACACTCTGTAGCTAGCTTCCTGCATGACCTCAGATCAGAGAAATGGGGTTTAAATCTCACAGGATTGATGAGCTAACTGCTAGTTCAAGACCAACGTGTATTTCTGCCACAAATAAATATAATTTCACAGACTTTTTTTGTGAATATTATTATTCCACTGCTAGAGTTAAACTATTTCAGCAGAAAATTAAAAACTGAAGAACTTTTGCTACATTTAGCTGATGCTAGCGGTATTTACGCTCCTGTAAACAACCACAAAATGACCTGTAAATAATTATAGAATGTGACACTGATGCTGGAACAAATGTTTCTGAAATTAAGTTTGATGAACGACATGAAACGTTGGAGATTGGGGAGGTTCAGAAATAGCAACAATTTACTTACACCTGGCCTAGCAGTTAGCTCATCAATCATGTGGGAGGTAAGCTCTATTCTTCTAAACCGGAGTCATTTATAGAGCCATTGAGAATAGATGTGACTACTTTGACTCTGAAACAATTCAAAATGAAATGATAAGGAATCTCTACCATATCCCGTTTTTAACATCCAGGCTCAGATTTTAGGATTACAGTCCTGCAACATTCTCCTTTCTGTCTTTAGAGCTCGTTTCACTAAAGCATATTGAAACACTTCCCACTCCTCTCTTTTGAAATGATTGTTTTGACACTAATTACACTCAAAAAGCATAAAAGCACAAATTTAGCATCTATAATTTCACCACAAACAGTTGATTTTATTCCTTTTAAACCCACGTTTCATGCTTTTTGTAGCAAAAAAACAAAAAATGAGGCAGAAAAAAAACCTTATTGGATAATTCTATTAATTAATTTGAAAAAAAAATACTACCAGTTCTGCAGCTTGTAGAACAAATCCATGAACAAATCAGCAGCCAATACTTAAATTACATTAAACCCAGACAGCGTAGCTTGAAAATCTAGATATCAGAGCCGACATCATGTATTTGGTTGTTGTACATACATACAGCTCCTGTCTTTACTCTCATGACTGCTGTTTACCTTCACACTGAAAGTGCTACGCTCCGTTCTGTATTCTGATTTTCCTCCACCGTTTGTCTGCTGGATCCTTGTGAACAAGCGTGCCCCGCCCCTCCCTGCAAACACTGTCACTACAACTGGTGAGAGATCAAAAGAATGGTGTAAACAGCCCCGTGAAAGGGGCTGTGTTTCAGATGACACCATCTCTTAATTATAGTGTCTTTCACAAAAAACGCAACCCGACTTTGTTTTCCCCAAATAAACCGCCGTAGAACCAGATGATGCCTGCTGTTACGGGGCTGCATTCCTTTTGCAGCGAGTCCAATAATCAGTTTATTGAGGTGGAAATGATTTATCTGCAGGGAAATGCTCCCAACTCTTTCAGTGGATTATTGTGATTCGGTTTATGATGCTGTCACCTCCTCTCAGGATACAGACGCTATAACTGAACTCTGGTTCAAAGGTCAATTAGGAGGAGGAGTTATGTGTGCAGGTTTAAATCACACAGCTAGAACCATGAACAGAACAATAAAGGTGATTTATTCATAAATATTTATCACAAATAGGAGAGCATTTGTTACAAATAATATTTGTGACATTGCTGTGGCGGCGGTGGCTCCGGTGTTTGGACTTTGGCCTTTATTGGTGGTTTGCTAGTTTGAAACACGCTCCGTCTGTGTAGTTGTTGTGTCCTTGGGCAAGGCTTCACCCTCCTTGCCTGCTGGCGGTGGTCCTCATTTTGTTGCAGCCTCGCTACTGTCAGCCTCACCATCAGTGTATTTTATTTATTTATTTATGAAACCAGATGAGTCGATTGAGAACCCATTTTCATTTACAACGACGATCTGGCCAACAGGCAGCAGCAACAGAGACACAAGTAGCTTTACACCAAAGAGCAGCAGACAGATGAGATAAAAACAGTTAGACATAAAGACATAAAGAACTGTCCTCGTATACAATATGTACAAGCAATCAAAACAGACTTAAAACGATCTTTAAGTACTCAGCAGCAGGCACATTGATCAGAAACTATTGATCGTAATTAATTGTTGAAGGTAGATAATGGAACGTAGGAAGTGAGCTTTAGTGATTTTTGCAGCTCATTCCTGTCGTTGGAAGCAGCAAACAGAAATGAGGAGCGGCCAAAGGAGGTGCGAGCTTTAGGAATATCCATAGAAATTAAGTTACGTAAATTGCGCTGGTTGTTGGAAGTGATGAGTAGATATGACGGGTTCTACCGATAATTGTTTTGTTTATAAATTGATACCAATGTAACATCCTGCAGGAATGGAGTGATGGCCTAGCCTGGCAAGCCATCCTATATATGTGAATATATAGTCTGGCCATGACCAATTGACGGCTCTCAGTCGGGAGGCAGGATCTACGGTTGTCTTTCAAACTGTCTGCACGCAATTGGATAGCGCTAGGACCAATCAGAGTAACGAACAACGTGACGTAATCACGGCGACGGAAAAGCGGGAGGCAGCAATGGCGTCTAACATCAATGATTTCTGTCGTTTTTGTATGAAAAACATGTGAATATCAGGTGTACTGGGACATTGCACTACTTAGTTTGATAAAAATAAGAAGCCGCTAAGTATATCTGACAGACTTACGCACGTTGGAGTCTAAATAATCCAATGTTGATGACAAAGCCGTTTCAAACGAACGTGGTTCCTGCGTTGCCGCCATGTTGCTTGGGTTCGCGGCTGCAGCTCTGACATCAGCGGCTACTCCCGCTCTGTGATTGGCCCACAATATAGAGCGCTGTGATTGGCCCAACCAAAACTATAGCGAGCTGTGATTGGACAGCCACAGCAGTGGATCAGGCTGCGAGGGTTCCTATGAAGCGTGCCTAGACCAAACTTTGCAAAGCAAGAATTTGGTTTAGTTCACTAGGCTAGTAAGTACAGATCACAATGATGAGTAGTGAAAGTGTATGAATGTGTATGTGAATGTAAAGCACTTTGGAGTCCTCTGACTCAGAAAAGCACTATACAAATGTGCATAATAATAATAATAATAATAATAATAATAATAACAATATTTAATTTCCATATAAACAACATAATAACAACAATTTAAACTTCTAGTATTGTTGTGTATGGCAAAATACTATGTTTTTGTATTTATCAGTTTGTATTCTGTTTGTACATTATGTTTCCAGTTTATCTGAAGTTATGGAAAAAATCTTCCAGGGCTGCATAAAATTAAATTTTTCCCAATTTCTTATAAATATTATGCTCTTTATAGCTATCAGACTTTATTACCATAAGTAAAACACCCTATTATTAATAAATATGATGTGTTAAGTAAATATCTTCTTTCATCTTCCCCTAAAAACTAAAAGACCACCTCAAAGCTCAGAGTCTGGTTTCCTGAAAATCCTTCCAGGTATATAAGTGCAGATATTATTAGAGCCCCCACCTTCATGTAGATTACAGGAAGTGGTTGTTAGCTCAGCAGAAAAGTGAGACAGAAATAGCTCCAAAAATGTCGCCCCTCTCTTATGTGGGGAGCCAGGGTCTAGGGAGGTAAACAATCACATCAGGATCACCGCCCACTCACACATGTCAGCACACTCAATAGGCTATCTACACATCAGGATTAAATGATCTCATCCCTTAAGCTCCTCTTCTGTGTCCCGCCTCAGGACCCCTTTGACCCCTCAAGAGCCACCTGCAGTTCATAAACACGAGTCCGGGGGTTTCACAGGAAACGCTCCAGCCCAGATGGCAAACACTGGGCGTTAGCAACCCAAAGGGTCCCAACTGGTGCAGCACAGCATTCTTGCTGGATGTAGTCAGTCTGCTCAGGGAAAATCCTCCTCAGGAATGTCTGGTCACTTTGTTTCACCGAGACCTTTTAATGTC
This sequence comes from Aphyosemion australe, assembly GCA_006937985.1. Taxonomy (NCBI): domain Eukaryota; kingdom Metazoa; phylum Chordata; class Actinopteri; order Cyprinodontiformes; family Nothobranchiidae; genus Aphyosemion; species Aphyosemion australe. Next base: position 700,577 of record SSNS01000161.1, on the reverse strand, counting down.
TGATTTGTAGCCGTGCTGCCCTGTGAGATTTGCTCTCTGTCTGGATCGAAACATTTATTCTAATTACAGACATGTTGGTACCCTTAGGTCAACGGAAGAAAAACCCCACAATGGTCACAGAAATAACTTGAATCTGATAAATAAAAATTCTATGAAATTTAACCAATAAAAGTCAGACATCACTTTTCAACCATGAGTCAACAGAATTATTTAAGAAAATAAACTCATGGAACAGGCCTGGACAAAAATGATGGGACCCCTGGAAAGATTGAAAATAATGTTAATTCAAGGTGCGTCCACTAATTAGCATCACAGGTGTAAACAATCTTGTAATCAGTCAGTGTGCCTATATATATGGCTCCAGGTAGTCACTGTGCTGTTTGGTGACATGGTGTGTACCACACTCAACATGGACCAGAGGAAGTGAAGGAAAGAGTTGTGTTGTCCCCAAAATGCCTTGGGTGTGGGACTGAGTTTTGGAGGTGATCTGAATTGTATCAAGTAAATTAATATTACATGCTTATAAATTATTATTATTATTATTATTATTATTATTATTATTATTATTATTATAAAGTTACAAACGTGTAGTGGGCTATATCTACCGACATTTTCCTTTTCAAGCACTTTGCTTTGTTTTTATGAGACTATTTTCCTGTCCTGTCTGCCTGTCTGTCTCTTACATGCATCGCCTCTCAATCCTCCACAAAAACTGCTGCCTGGCTTCTTCATTTTCAACTCATGACATGAGTTACTTTTGATATTAGCAGATCAAAGAGATCTGTCGACCGCAAAAATAGCGGAATGTGAGCTGCGCGGCCGCGCCAGTGAGGTGACGTCACCGAAGCACGGGAGATGAGGTCTGCAGCAGCGGAGCGCGTCAGACACAAATGAAAGACAGAAAGTATGAGTGAACATGGACGATCGTGTGTTAATTATGTTTTTTTTGGTGGCGCCACTTTGACAATGTTACTGTGGCCGTGCGCAGGACGCAGCTGCCCGTGGGAGCGCATCAGCAATCCAAATAAATAATGTCATATATGTAGAAACTGGATTTTTTTTCGGGCTCCCCCTGGGCGTGTAAGTTAAGGGCTTCCAGGGGAGCCCGTCACCCTTTCAGGGGAGCCGAGCTCCCTTTAGCTCCCCCGTAATTCGAACCCTGCTTTTAACTGTTTTTCGGCCCTCTGGGGTCCCCTTGTAGCCTGGGGGCCACAAGCAATTGCCTGGCTTGCCTGTCAGCACTGCAATGCCTTCATCATCATCACGAATCATCCACTTTAAGTATTCATCAGCCTTGTGCTTTCTTTTACCTCGAATAAAAGGACACATACCTTTTTTGATTATCACTCATCAAATTAAAGATTAAATGAAAGAGACTACCTTGAGTTTTCTGTAAGCCGTTCCTCCTCTTAATTTCATTTTTGTCATCTTATTTCTATCATTGTAAAATGAAACACCGTTTGGAGAACACTTACCCTCTTGCTGCATCATATTATTTGCATGTTTTACCTCTGATTACATTAATCCACTTTTTATTAACTAATCAAAGAAAATGTATTTGGGTTCGTAACACCACAGCTGTTTTTGCACCTTTGCCATCAATTATCAACAAGACACTTAATATAAAACCTAAGAAAGGAATAATAAGTGTTGTGTTCCTTGGTGACGCCTCGGCTGGTATCCCTACGTCTTAATTAGCACATGTGCTACCCATGCAGTGTGGAGAAAGTGTGTCGCAAACAGCCCAGAGGTGATAAAAGCAGGCCCACTCGAGTACAGGCATCGCCGCTCGTCTAATGAGTCCATCATCTTGTCAGCGCTGCGTCTCAAGGGATCCTTGGGAGAAGATTACCACTGTACGTCTGAATGTTGGAGGATTGGAACTGCCATCTGTCATCACGTCTTGGCGGTGTGTTTACCAAACAGGGGTTTGAGTTAATTCCTGTGCAAGCGCACCTGTTATTTAGGCGAATTACAGTAACCTGTCATCACACGTCACCCCACGCTCATTTCCTTATTGTTCCCTTAAATAAGTGAATGTGTGTTAACAGACCCAGAGGAGTGGGGAGCAAATGTCAAAAAAGCTCCAGAATGAGATCAAATTACCTCAAGAGCTTGAATTTCTACAAGCTGTTAGTCGCAGACAGTTTTCACACGTGAGGTGAAGCAATCAGTCAGAAAATGAAGAGTGCTGAGCTGGATTTGTGTTCAGGGCTGAATAAAAAGGTGCAACTACTCAAAAACAATAAAAAAGCTGCACATTAGCATCCTCTTCATGGCACGTTGAGATTTTTATGCTTCTGTCAACAACCAGAGCAAATCTTTTCTCCCAGAGTCAATGTTTTTATTTTCTGCACTTCTTTTCCTCAGCAGAACAAAAATAACAGCGTTTCACTGGCTGGCGTATGTAAAGATCTCATTAAGTGTCATCATTCATCGAGGTTTCCTCGCGCTCAAACAAGCCGAGCGAGATGAAAAGAGAGAGTGTGTGTGAGTGCGGTGTGTTTGATTTTAGCTGCAGCACTTCAGATCTTTGAATCCATGACAGGAAACAGCATCTTGTTCCTAAAGGGATAGTTCAGATCTTCTGAAGTGGGTTTCAGTGAAAAGGTGACTAACAATTAATCTCCAACTTGTTGTCGATATATGATCAGCCTCAGCTTTAGAGAAATAGAGATTAATATCTGACTGAACTGATGTGGTAGGGGCTCGTGTAACGTGGGTCCAGACCAAAGAGAATCCTGCATCTAAATAAAATCATAGCCTTCAACATTTTATAGGAGAGAGAGAGAGAGAGAGAGAGAGAGAGAGAGAGAGAGAGATATGAAGCACCTTCTAGCATGCTAGCTACCTATTTCATGTAGCAGGGGCACCAACGGCCAGTGCTCCAGAGACACTGAATTCAACGATGCTGATTGGCCCAAATTTCTCCAGTTCTTCCTAGCAACTAAACATGATTGGCTATTAAGCTGTAGTTCAGGGACGCTTTTCCCAGTGCCCCAGGAGTGAAAGTAGTGAGCCTGGTGGTGGAAATTCACAGTTTAATGAGAGACAGACGATGAAAATGTGTATAAAAATATTCAGATTTCATGTAGGAACACACAATTAAGCAAACCTGACACATTTATAGTGAATATATGTATATATATATATTTTTAGATTTTATTTCCCTTCACATCAGGGAGGGCGGGGTTTAAGCGCCCCCTATAGGCGAGCTGCCATGGTGTGGTGTGTTGTTTTAGCTAGCCTGCAGAAAGCTTTGGGACTATTCTGGCCTTTAGTAAATTGCTATTTTGCCGTTTTGCTGGTCTGCTCTGCTGTGACTCATGTCAGCGTTCAACTGATGAGTCAAAAATGAGACTGATTATTTTGTTGAATGTTGTGCAACAAAAATCTAACTTTTTGGAAAGTTTCAGCATGTGAGCGAGTGCTTTGTTTTATTTTCATTTCTTTGAGAGGTGAGAATTTTGCAGGATTGTGGTTTTTTTGTTTATGACTAAACAAAGTAAGAAGTTATTAAAACATAATCATTAAAGAAAATACTTTTGCACAGCAATATGTGTGTGTCCTAGGAGAATAAAAAGTGTTAGAATTCAGCAGTAATGAGCTGCATAGCTGCTTTTGTTCACATTCTGCACACGTTTTTGGTGTGTGTTGGTAACATGTGTTCTGGTTTCGGGTCGACTTCTTCTAGGTGTGCAGGGAAGCCTTCTGTGCCCCGTGACTCAAGCGTGTCACACAAAAGGCAATCATATGATAAGACGTGTGCTTATGGTTTCAGAAAGCTCTTTTTGCCCAGATACAGCCTCAGTGTGTGTGTGTGTGTGGTGGTGTGGGTGGGGGGTGGGAACTTGTTTACAGCTCACACACTCTGCTTTGAGTCCTCTCGACAAGGAAGAAAGGCAGCGTAGCAGAACTTGGCAGAGTGAAAGTGCACGGTGCTGGTGCAGAGTTTTTCCAGGATATAAATACTGCTGGTGAGACTGGAAGGTGCAACAGCCTCTGGGCTTTGAAGCATCACTTATCTGTGGCAATCAGCCCAGTCAGTACCAAGTACCAAATCTCCATAAAATGCAAACGACCTGCAAGACTTTGGATCAAACTTTCTGGAAAGCAAGGTTGCCTGTTTTTTATACCATCCGAAACATGATTTGTGCTGTTTCTAACATGTTTCTTGTATTTCTGGAGAGAAACGGGGATCGTGTGAAGCTAGAAAACCTTAAACGAGCAGATCCTGAGGGTTTGGAGCTCACTGCTAAGCCCTGCAGCCTGGCAGCTTGATTGGTCTCAGTGGGAAGCTGGGATGGACGGAAGACATCTCATCTACATTCACTTGAGCGTTCACATGTACGCAAACACTTTAAAAACACGCAGCATCAACTTGTGTTCGAGGCTAGGGAATAAAACACACGTGCAAAAAGACAAAAAGGCCCATCCATACTGAAAGTCATGTACTCCCACATTATAAAACACCCACATTCAAACACATGACACCCACACACATTCAGTCTCACACATAACAGCATGAGAGGGGGGGGGGGGGGTTGTGCTCTCTGAGCCTATTCAAAAGCTAATTCTCCCTCCGCCGGGATTCAGCGCGCCTGGACAGCCACCTGCACGGAGGATGAGGAGGGGAGGGGGAGGTAGCAGTGGAAGAATGACATCACCTTCCCTGAAATGTCACTATTATCTCAAGCTTAGCCGCCTGGAGGGGTGACATCATCCTCTCTATGCCCTTCCCCCTTCTCCCCCCCAACCTCCCCCCTCTGTGCTCTCTCCGTGGAGCTGCCTGGAGAGGGAGTCTGTATTTGTGTGCATGAAGGGGAAGCGTTTTCAGCAGACACAAGCAGGAGTAGATGTTCGTCTGCGTTTCACGCCTTTATTTACAGACAAAAGGCAAAAGCTGATTCAGGGACTCTGGTTTTTGTGTCACCATCATGGTAGAAATGTGCTCATTTGGAATTTCTTAAATACTTCAAATGCAAATAATTAAAAATTTGTAAAAATGACATGTAGCTGAACTGGAAAGCTCTTCGCAGCATTAGTCAGGACCAAAGCGGTTTACTGCCAATTTTAAACCACTCAAATTTTTATACCACTGTCGTTCATACAAATACTTTCAAAAACTCTTCATTTTGGCATAATGTGGTTAATTATGTACAATTTTAAGGTTATTAGTATTGAACATTTGCATCAGCTAGCTGCTAGCCTGGCTGTGCGTAGGCCAGAGTGTTCATGTAATGTAAAAGTAGCAACAATGTTCTAGTTTATCTTTCATTCATTTCCCTGAAACTTTCACATTGAGTTCCTCATCACGGACATCTTGGATGACCTCAGCTGGACCAACACCACTGTGAGAAAGGCACAGCAACTTATTTCTGCAGAGCGTGACAAGCCAATCCTCCTTTTTTTTAATAAAAAAAAAATATAAATTTTATTTATGTTTTTGATGCTCTCTTGCAGCGGTAAAGCCCAATGAATTGATTCTGTTTATGAATGTGCTATATGTGCCTTGCCTCTTCCCAACCTCTCCACCTTCTTCAGGGGCACGGTGGAGAGTGTCCTGACTTACAGCATCACTGTGTGGTTTGGTAACTGCAGCACTTGAGACATAAGCCTGTTTCAAAAAATAATGGCGCCACTTTGCTGTAAAGCGGAGGCGACATCAGGGAACCTTTGGTCATTAGTAGTCAGCCTGTGGCTGTAATGTGGCACGCTCACGTGTTTTTCAGAAAAGATTACGTGATGGCAGTATTAAGAGGGTGTGTTTGCACTTTTGACGTGCTTTCACAAACATCCTTTTAGCTTAGATGTAACATGTTTTTCATCCTGATTAAAGCCATGCTCCTGAAGTTTTTTTCACAAGCTGCTCCAAAGGGTGGATGTCCCTCACATTCCCCGTGAACTCTCCTGTGATCTGTGCTTCAGCTCTAATGGTCAGAAGCTTCCATATCTCTGCATCGCTCCAGTTTGCCGTCTCAGCTGATTGTGTTTACAATGTGAAAGAGACTTTCTGTGTTTATGTGCATTTTAAATATTGATGCTTGGCAGACATTCCACACGCCATCATGACATCACCTTCTGTTGTGCGAAGGTGTGATCTTCATTCAGAAGTCCAGTGTTGCAGTAAAATTACTAGCAAGGTTAGTGGCACGAATGGCACAATATTCTCATCTCGCCATGGTGCGAAATATCATTTTCATGTTGTCACTTTATGTACTGCATGAGGATGAGCTTGAAACATAATTTTGTTCAACTACATGATTTTAATCATTAAATCTTAGCTACTAGCTTGTTAATTTAGCCGATTTATCTCTATTTCTCCAAACTAAAGTTGTTTGTAGAATTATCTACAACCATTTAGTCATCAAACCAGAATGTGGAAGTTAAAACTACAACAAACAATGTCCCCCTAGTGGCTGGTTTTAGAATATGTTGTAAGCCACACCCACTTCATGTGAACAATTAGAACTTTTGGTGCGTTCCAGTTGTCCGATAAGTTAACCGGAAATGACGCAATGAACTCGGAATTCCGAGCTGCCAGCTCGAACATTTCAGAGGACCCCGAGATCACCATTTTAAAGATGGCCGCGCCCAGTGATTCCATAGTTGCTGTCGTCTATTTTTTTCATCATTCATATGTTCTGCTTTCTTTCATTTTGCTATTCAACAGCACTGAGTTGTTGTTTATTCTTGTTATGAATAGTTACGTTGCTGAAAACGTCAGCATTGCCGCCAAAATTGACCGGTGTTTACGGTTTTTTAACTGATCCTAGTGTTTACATTTTGACGGTTGATTTATTTAAATGTTTTTTTCTGGTTTTATGTGGTTTTTTCGAGTTGGAATCTGGAACACAAAACGAGCTCATTATGTCATTTCCTGATCGGAAATTCCGTGTTCCGAGGATAACTGGAACGCACCATTTGACCTGAAAAAACAAATAAAAATACACCCCAGGTGTTTTTTTTTACATATGTTGTTTTTTTTTTTCACATGATTTGTTGATTGCTGTTGTATGATTAAATTATTATTATTTTTTATATATATAAATTTCGCCATGATTAATTTTTTTTTTTTTTCAGTGATTTAGGGAGTAGGTGGGTGGGACCTTCAATATCACATTTCTAGACTTGAGACTGACTCAAAACTACAAACATGGCAGCTCCCATAAAAAGACTCATCATGGCTTCATTTTTTAATAACAGTAGAAGGCAGAAACACTTAATCTATCTTTATTAGTTTTACGTCTACAACAGGTAGGAAACCAATTATTCTTCATTTTAAAAAAGAAACTTCACCTGAGCTAATCCTTGAAAGCCATTTTATTGTAAATTTGTGCTACTAATTTACTGATTAATCCACAAACCTGACTGTAAAATAATTTTATAGACTCTTTGTTGGTTTGAAAGGTGTTATATCTTCTTCTTTTGAGAGGTTTTAACATTTTTTATACCTGCAACTTGAGCTAAATGGTTGAAAAACAAAATAACCCGAGCATGCTGACAGGGTGCCCCAGGTTTTACTCCTAAAACACAGCCCAGACTAAATATTCAGCATTCCCAGCTTGTTTCCACTCTGAGGTGCATACTAATGTTTTGTCAGAAACCCCTAAAGTCACGAATCAGCAGGAGGGGCAGCTTTCATCTGCAGGTTGAAGAGTGCAGTTTTTAACAAAAACGCAAAAGGTTTCAGAGGGATCAGGTTTGAATCATCCCTGGATTTCTAGGGAAGATCTTCTAACCACATGGTATTCCTAAATGTCTGGAATATCAGTGAAATATCAAAAAGAGACAAGGTGGAAGATAAGCAGCAAAGCTTGTGGAACGTGCTGCTTTTCTGCTGACCTGCGTGGTGCTTTATTACTCTTTAGTGTTTTAGTCGGACATGAAGAAGCCAATTCAGTAATGCAGCTGTCTCTATTGATCAAACTGCTCTGCTGCTTTCAGCTGTTGGTACAGAAAACTACGGCAGCGTAGAGCTGCCACACACACACAATAAAATTGGAGCGATATCACGTTTTAACATATTAACTTTATTGTTCTAACAATATAACTTTCACGTTTGTACAATATAATATTTATATTGTAAAAACGTGATAGTATATTGTAAAAACACGTTTGTACATTTAATGTAACATTGTGTTCTGGAATCTTTACGGATTCAAAAGTAGCTCATTTTAAAACTAACTTTTCTTTTTCTGGACAAATTAAGTTTATTAAATCTGCAATATGCAATTAATTAAGATCTGCAAAACCTGATGATAAAATAGTTCACATTTCAACAGTAAATAACATTTTTATAACATTTTATAATATTTGTTTTTATACTTTTTATTTCCCACTAATATTCATTTAAATTGATTTGGAGACGTAGAGAAGGAAACTAAATGTGCTGAAGATGCAGTTTGTGATTTGCTAATAGGTTTTTTATTTCATCTCAGCAGTAATTTTTAGTAATATATTTTTTTAAAGTTTGTAATTTTATCTTATTCTATTTTTATCTTATTTTAATTTAATATATTTTACTGCACAAAATTAATTAGACTTGTTTTTTTTATTTAATCCTACTTTAATTAATGATTTTTTAAATTTTTTTTATTTCAAGTAATCTTTTAATAAGAATTTTAATTGATTTAAAAAAAATTCATCTTTACATGTGAAGTCATTTTTTTCTTTTAAACAAGTTTAAAACATTTTTTTTATTCATACAATTTGGGAAGTTTCTAAGTTTGTTTTCTTAAAAAAGTTTCTTTTTACACTCATGTTCACAATAACTGCCACTGATGGTATTTATTCCAATTCCTAGTTATAACATTTAAATTATGTATATGTCTTAATAACACTTTTTTTATTTCTGGAACTGGAAAAATTAGAATATGGTGCAAAAGTCCATTTATTTCAATAATTCAACTAGACTGAGAGACCATTTAAAGGTTCAGGAATCCTTTACAGGTGTTTTCTATTTGCAATTATAAATTTTTATTTATTGTGTTCTTTCACATAACACAGTGACATATGAATAATTAAAAAGCTTTTTTTTTAATTAATTAAGAGCTTGAGTTTACAGTAATAATATCCATGTCTGTTGTTTGATTCTCTGCCTCATTATTTTAAAAAAATGCTTTGGGGGCAAATTTTCTTGACTGATTAAAATGGGATTAATCAAGATTAATTCATTAAAAAGCCTCTAATTAATTAGATTAATCTTTTTAATCGAGACCCATCCCTAATACATACATACATATATATATATGAATACATGTTTCTTGCAGTAAAAAGTCAACCAAACATCTTCATGATGTATTCTTGGACATTAAAAACATTTACCAATCATTGATGAATCAGAAGAAGCTTCCCAGACTTTCATGAATGTTGTGTAACTTTATCAACCCGACCAGTTTAACCAGTTTTTAATGACCTGCTGGTGCTAATGTTTTTATTGTGGAGCCTATTTTACCTTTACCGTGACCTTTGCTCTTCTCTGCAGGGGTTATTCTCAGACTGCTGCTCTTTATTTATCAAACTTCTTTAAGGACACATTCTTGTTGCTGAAGCTGCACTTCTGGGCTCCTGCAGCTTCACACCTTCATTGTGATGCAGTCCAGATTTATAATCCAGCCACTTCACACCTCAGTGGACACCGAGGTCCCCCGCTGACTCTGGATGGGAGTCCATGACTGCTTTTCAGAGGACACACACACACACACACCTGCTACCCAATCCAAATAACTCCCCTTCTTCGCTCTGTCGTTCTGCTCTGTGGTCTCTTTGTCCTGCAGGTGTGTTCACCATGAGTCAAAAGGTGAAGGAACAAAAGGAAAAGGGGTCTGATGACAGTGAACTGTTACTCACACACCGGTGAGAGAATCTGACCTAATGACCATCAGGGGAAGATAAATGTTTCTGACATTATTAATGCCACTGACGGTGGTTTTATTTACAGGAGTTAGGAGTGAGTGAGTGAGTGAGTGAGTGAGTGAGTGAGTGTGTGTGTGTGTGTGTGTGTGTGTGTGGGGGGGGTGATCAAAGCACTCCTTGTCACCAGTGTTCCCCACTAGAACTTGGGGTGTGGACTCTAAAGTGGGATTCTTGGGCAGGACTGTGGGTCATTAGAGCTTTTAGAGCTGCTAAAGAATAACAAGGGCAGGACCAACTGATTCAAGTAGAAATTAAATATTTGCTCAGTGAGAGTGGTCATAAGTGTCACATTAGAAGAATAAATAGTTATAAATAATTATTAAAGCTTACATCACATTCAATTAGCAGAACGAGTTCACAAGAACGAGTCTCCCTAATAAAGTGTGTCAGCTTTAGTCATTTATTAATGAAAAACAACCATATATTTGAAAATATATGAATCAAATATGATAAAAATCCTTATTTTATTTAGTAAAAAAAACGTTAAAAATTACATTGTTATGCAGAAGCGTTTTGGTCACTTTTAATATTTCACCTCTAAGGAGTCAAACTTTCCTGTAACCCTTTAAATCGGTGCTGATCAATAGTTCTAGAAGCTTTCTGGAGGATTTTAAAGTAATTTATGGTTGAATCTATGAAAAACACCAATAATTGACACCGTCTTTAATCTATAAAATAGTTTTCTAGCACCAACAAAGTGATTCCTAATCTGAAAGTTTGTCACAAGGACCCAAAGGACCTCTTGCCATACCAGACAGTTACAGAGTAAACATGGATAGGGCCGCGCCTGTTAGCTAACAAAACCCGTATTTTCATCTCGTCTAATTTGTTTCATGACTGAATCTTATCAAACAATGTTGTTGACAAAATGTGACGGCAGGTGAGATGACAGACTTGTGAAAACTTTGCCAAAATGGTGGTTTTTCCTGCTACACGAGGTTTGAGCAGGAGAGTGATTTGGCACAATAACACACACACACACACACACACACACACACACACACACGCACGCACGCACACACACACACACATTGGTATATGCTACTTGCTTTTGGGGGTTCGTCATTGACTTCCATTCATTTATGCATTATGTCTAACCCTAACAAACAACACTGGGAAAAACAGACGACTCTAAACTGAAAATAAGATAAAAAGGAAGTTTTAAAAGGTTAAAAAACTAACTCATTGGGGGTAGTTTAATACTTTCACATTACCGGACCACACGACCAGACCACATTGGATAAACGGCCCACCGGGACAATACCCGTTATGCCAGATGGCCAGTCCACCCCTGTATATTTCTTTTTAATTGTTGTGTACACTGAAACATCCATCCATCCATTTTCTGTAACCGCTTATTCGAGCGGGGTCGCGGGGGGCGGGTGCCTATCTCCAGCAGTCATCGGGCAAACAGGCGGGGCACACCCTGGACAGGTTGCCAGTCCATCACAGGGCAACACAGAGACACACAGGACAAACAACCACACACACACCTATGGACAATTTAGAGAGACCAATCAACCTGACAGTCATGTTTTTGGACTGTGGGAGGAAGCCGGAGTCCCCGGAGAGAACCCACGCATGCACAGGGAGAACATGCAAACTCCATGCAGAAAGACCCCAGGCTGGGATGTGAACCCAGAACCTTCTTGCTGCAAGGCAACTGCGCTAACCACTGTGCAGCCCTACATTGAAACATTTTACTATTAATACTAACTCAAATAGGTTAGCATGGTTGGTAGGTAAAGTAACATTTATTTATAATGCACCTTTCCCAGGTAAAAAAACACAAAGTGCTTCACAACAAAGTGAAAGGATTTGAAGCTCAGAAATAGGAGAAACAGATAAAACTAAAGGAAAAATTAGCTAAAACTAACAAAGAAAGAACACACAAAAATAGTTATTTATAAGCAAAGTTAAAAAGCAGTGCCTTTTAAAGTTTCCTAAAAACAGAGAGATTACAGTGTTAGCCCATATTGGCCATGTTTGGTAAACACAGGCCAGGTGACCCTTGACAGGATGGCCGAGCCAAAGACTGCTAAGAGTAGATGGAGCCTTCAAGCAGCAGGTGGGCTTCCTATTGGTTAGTTAGGAAGTTAGGAAGTTGGCAAGGTCGGCGCTCCTCTTCCTCATCATTCTTCCACCACTGCTCATCTTCATCAAGCACTCTGAGACATACATAATTCACCTCACGTTTATGGTGGACATTCATGTTGGATCAATACCCTGACTACCCAATAACCACATGGACTTTTCAGTGTGATTCAGTTGTTTGTGGTGATGTTGATAATGGTGATGGTGATGATGATGGTGATGGTGGTGATGATGATGGTGATGATGATGATGATGATGTTGGTGGTGATGATGATGGTGATGATGATGATGATGGTGATGATGATGGTGATGATGATGGTGATGATGGTGATGATGATGGTGATGATGATGGTGATGGTGGTGATGCTGACGATTGTAGTGGTGATGGTGATGATGGTGGTGGTGATGATGATGATGATGGTGGTGATGTTGATGATGATGTTGGTGGTGATGATGATGGTGATGTTGGTGGTGATGATGATGATGATGATGATGATGATAATGATGGTGATGATGTTGATGTGATGATGATGGTGATGGTGATTGTGGAGATGATGGTGGTGATGATGTCATTGCTTGTCCTTAACTTATATTGATCTATGAACTCTGATAACCCTATGCAGTGCATCTTACTGGTTTAGTCTGCTGCAGCAGTGTCATTTCTTTACTCTTGTTCTTTTTATTCAGTACATGCTACTGTAACAGATATAATGTAGTGTCCCTTTAAGGCTTGCTTTGTCATAGAGTAACAATGATGTCACAAAACAGCAACATCTCTCTCTTCTCTTTCTTTTGAGTGGACTGGTATGAACACACTTAGATATTATTTTGGTCTATATGTATTTTCTCCACCTCGAATATGTTCATTTGTGTATTGACTGGTGACCATCAGCTCCAGTATGCGTATTTTGATTTCAGATCATAGCTCTTCATTCATGATTAATGGTATGAGGGGGTCATGGCACAGAAAAGCTCCCTTATTTTCATATCTGTAGGGTGTCAACCCTCCTCCAGAAATATGTGAACGTTAATCTTACCCAGTAAAACATGTTCACGACAAATCCAAAAACACTTTGATGGCTGCTAGTTCGGTACCGCTGCGGCTCATCTCTGTCTTCAGTCTCCATCAAAGTTATTAAAAAAAGACGAGTTGAGTTTTCATCCTTGTCTGTTAGTGCAGCCAACTATCACCACTTTACTGTGAAATCAACTAAATAAAAGCGATAAAAGGCTGTAAAGTGGTTTGTTTCAATGTGTGTAAACGATTTTTCTGCCATCCATCATGGAGAAGGGGGCGGTCCCATGAGCGGTGTGACATCACGTGCAAAGGGTCAATAGTGATACAAACAGAACTGGGAAATTAGGGACAAATCCCATCCACAGAACTGGAAAAAGTTTAAACTTGCATTCCTGCTCTGACTTCCTTTTATTCAATTTACCTGTAAAATAAAACTAACAGAATCACAACACAGACCTGAACAGTTTTACAGTGTAGATATTTGCTGTCAAGCAGTAAATAACAAAATAACTGAAAATAGATCACAAATAATGTTTTTTTTTTAAGACTGATGGCAGAAAGCTACCTCAGACTGTATTTATTATTATAAAATAGTTTTTTTCATAAAGATCTGAGGAAGCAAATCACATCCCACAAAAAAAAAGCAAAACAACTGCTTGTTTATCTGTTCTATGTAAAAAAGCTGCAGTAAGAGGAGGTCCTCCGTCCTCTGGCTCTGGAGTCTGATGGAGCATCACTGCCTTGACTTGGTGGATTTTCTGGATCAATATGAGGACAGAAAGTAAAAGTTCCTTCAGAACAGGGATTAAGGCGGGTTTGTCGATTAAAAAGAACAAAAAAGAGAAAATGTATCTGCCCTGGGGCAGCAAGCATTATGAGAACACTTTTACTTTTTTCTCCTTTGTCAGGATGAAGCTGCAGCAAGCAGAAAAAACTATTACACGACATCTCATGTGTTTTTAATCTGCAGAAATCTGGAAATCCTTGGTTTTATGGTAGAAAATGATTTCAAGATGTGTCTCAGTCATAAAAACTGTGAAGGTGCAGCCAATACATGTTACTGAGGGGGAGGAAAGGCCCTTAAGAGTTCACTCAGGACCGGAAGAGAACCTCTGATCTGCTGCTTTGTGGCTCAAGACAAACAGTTAAATATGATCATACAAGCTGTGAAGAGTTGTTTACAGACCAGTGACGCTCCAGCGGGGGTCTAGAGGTTAATGTGTCAAGAGTTCACATGAAAAGATGCTGAATTAAACCCAAGTTTGGCATCATGTTATCAGAAAATTGTTCTAAATACAGTTCATTCAAAATGAGAGGTAAGAGGAACGTTCGAGACCCCACACACACACACACACACACGCCAGTGGCATCTTTTCCTCCTTGCTCCCGTCTCTTTCCAGCCCCGAGGCGTTGGACCAACTGTGACAGCTGAGAAGGAGTTCAAGTCTGGGGCAGAGAGGTCCGAGCCACACCCACCACCACCCAGCAGAGCGACTCAGTGTTTAGGTCCAGGATCTACAACAGGTGCCCTTTAATCTAGACTCATTCACACACGCTTTAGTGGTTTAACTGGGCTCTGTCTGATCTATAGCATGGACCTCCAGCCCTGAGACTCATGTTGCCTTCATGCACACACTCAGGCTCCACAAAGGTGTGTGTAAGGTATCATATAGATGTCATGGCAGCATGTAAAAGAGCTAATAATGTTATTCTAGTGCCTCTGGCTGTGTGGCTTCAGAATAATATAGTAAAAATATTCAGGCAGCAGGAAGCTGCGGTAAAACCGGCTGAATTCAATATCTTTATTGTTTTGATTATATTTGTTTCATATTTTAGATATGAGATAAAAAACTTAAATTAGTTATTTACATTCATATCACATTTTACCTGCCATGCTGGTTGTTTCTTGATGTTTTTTTGTTGTAAAATAACTTTTATTATGGTTATTTCTAGTCCTGATTTAAAGAAACAGTGAAATGATTTCAACTTTGTTAATAAAAACACCAAAACTACCAAAATAATCAATAACAATAAAGATATATAAGATCAATGTGAAATACATCAAAAATACATAAAATATAAAAACAGTCAAATTCATTAAAAGTCAATAAATTAATTGATAAATTATTATTATTATTTTATTATTATTATTACTTTATTATTAATATTATTATTTATTATTATAGAAATCTAAAATTATAATAAACAACAGACTTTTTATTAAAATCCTCCAACCGTTTCATTTTGTGTCTCAAAACACAATAATAATTTTATTTTCTAAATTCTAATTAAGTTTTAGTCATATTTGTGTGAGATAATTTAATATTTCTACTGATTTACATTTTTAGGATACTTTTTAGATTTTATTCACTTTTTTCCACAAAATAAAAGTTGAACCGTTACTTCAAGCAACAACATTTTAAGCCTACACCGCCCTCCTCTGGTCAGATGATGTAATTACACAAAAGAGGCACATATAAAAGTTAGAGAACCAAATAAGAGGGAAGAAGACATTCAATTAAAATAAAAAGTTAGTGTTGTAAACTGCATTTATTAACATTTTAACCCGTGTTGGTGTGTTTTTTAAATGCTCTGTGTAATGAGAGGATTTGAAAAGTAACTAAAAGACTCAAACAGCTCCTCCTGGATAACTTTGTGTTGGAAAACCGAGTGAGAACACAAGATTCCTGGAATAAGGAAGTGACTCCACCTGGAAGAGGTGAGGGAGTGGCCACCTGCCACCCTTCCTTCCACTGCTGACAGTCTGTGTGAGACGCCCTGGTGGACCTGAACTTCTCTGGAGTTTTAACAAACTTTAATCCTCACAGACAGGAGTTCTGTCAGAATCAGGTAGGAATCCGGATGTTCTTACTACTCCGTAAGCTTCTGCTCAGGTGAATTATACCAGTTTATTACCCAAGCAGGGTTTATGAGTCCAGTTTATGGACTCTGAGAGTCCGGATGTGTGGTTTACCTGTTCCATTCTTATTTGTTATAATGTTTAGTTTATTCTAACGGGCGGTGAAACATGAGTGCTGTTTTCTGAGAACTGTTGTAAAGCGTGTCTGTGCAGGTGAGGAGCAGCCAGCCACATTCCAGCGCCTCAGGTCACATTGGTGAGCTCTCCAGACGCTCACGAGTCTTATATTAAATCACATTTTAAAGGAGAACATGAAAGGTCACAGAACAGCATTAATGTGGACTAGTGACTTTGATCATAATAGGACTGTTGGAACAAGAACTTCTGACTCCAGATCAGTTTGCTAATCCTGGTGCAGTCATTCTGCATGTCTTGACAGCTCTCCCAAGAAAACAGGCCGACAGCTGGATTTGCTCCCCCTAATGCAGGAAGTTGTTGGAATTTAAAATAAAAAACCCAAAAGCAGCTCTATAAAAGAGATTCGAGTTGTGATTTATCATAAACAGCTCTCTTTCTGTGTACGTTACTTCCTTTTTTCCTCAAGTGCAGTCTTGTTCTTAAAGACGTGTCCCTTCCTTTGGCCCCCTCGAGGAATTCCACCTCTATCCGTCACAAGTGTTATTCCCAGACTCAACCCTAAAGCAGAACCTATGTTTTTCCAAGGATCCATTACCTCTAACGTGTCTGAGTAATAAATAATCCCTCTCATTGTCCCGCTGAAGCCTCTGTCGTGGCCGAGTGTTGAAAGAGTTGCTTCACAACAATAAAAAGTCTTTCAATGGGGATTATTATAACTCGAGTGCCAGACTAGACAGTGTTGAGAGGCAGCAGCGCTGTGTGCATGGAAAAATAAACAAACAAACAAATAAACAAGAAATCTCTGGGAGAATTTTCTGCATCATTCAGTGAGATTCAACTGTTTTTCTGGACGTTTTGCATAAATTCAACCAGTTTGTGCTTCAAATTTGCCTTTTTTTTTTACATTTCTAGTGAAAAATAAGTGTTTGTTAAAGAGTTTAAATCAGTTTTTAACTATGTTGCATAAACCCATTGTGCATTTTTAACATCTTGACCAGAAAACCCTAATGGGTTAAATAATTCTGGGTTTTATTATTTCAAATTCTTAGTAACAGCTCCTGGTTTTTCTAAAAAATAGAATTTTATAAACTCTTAAATACATCGGTAACACTTTAAAATAAGGGTTCCTTTATTAATGTTACTTAGTGCTTTATTAAGCATTAATAAACCATTAAATACAGTATTAACAACAGCTTAATAATAATGATAATATTAGGTAATGCATTACTACTCAGAAACCTCCCTGGACCTTTGACCTAACCTTAAGGTTACTAATCCTGACCCTAACTTAACCCTAACCCTAACTTTACCCTAACCCTAACTTTACCCTAACCCTAACTTTACCCTAACCTAACCCTAATCCTAACCCTACCTCAACCCTAACCCTAACTTTACCCTAACCCTAACTTTACCCTAACCTAACCCTAATCCTAACCCTAACTCAACCCTGACCTAACCTAATCCTAACCCTAACTCAACCCTGACCTAACCTAATCCTAACCCTAACTCAACCCTAACCATAACCCTTTAAGACTCCTTGTTTACGCGTCTCTGAGTCATTTCTGCGGACATATGTCCAGCCTCCATCAGGCGTAAATCCGCGGTTTTTAAACGTTTCCTGCTCCTGTCAGGCCTCCCACGCCCAGGTGATGGTGCAACATGTTGTCCACACTTCACACTCATCTTCTCCCCCTCTATTTCCTACTCCCTTTCTTTCTGCGCACATAAACACTCCCACACGATCCTGCTGGGGAATTCATGGCCTCAGGCTAACAAAACACAACCTAACAGCGGTGGGAAGGCCCTGAGAGGAACGAACGCTGCTCCTGACAGCGAGCTAACAGCATGGAGCTCTGTTTTCTATTTAAAAGGCCTTTCTCTCATGAGCAGCGTTGTCAGGTGGGTTTTTATTTCTGCAGAAACATTTAAACCTTTAACTCCTTATCAGCTGACTCAACATGCCTTCAAATTTGTATTGATTTCCTTCTTTACTTGTTCTTGTCTTTTACCTGCAAGAGTTAAGTAAAAGTGTGTTGAGCTGCTTTAACCGGTGAGAAAAACTAAAGCTGAGAGTTTTAAAGCTTTATGATCCTTTTATAGTCACCAACCGTAGCCGTGTTTGTTTAAACCAGGTGGTAGGGCATGCATTTCTCATGAGAAGAGCTAAGCATGCTGGGAAATTATTGCTGTTGGAAATAAAAGGTATGATGTGAAAATCTGAGAAGCTGAGAGGCTCAAGTTCTTCTGGGGAAAAACATGGTGCAACAAAAATCACCTGAAGAATTCACCAATTTTTGATCAAATTTATACTTTTGCATTAAATTTATTTTGTCATATAGAAAAAGGAAAGAATTTTTTTTAACATGCATGCAGTTTTGTCTAATTATGTCTTATAGATCTGTTTTTTAACATAGTAGGATGAGTCCAAAATGGTTTAATTTTCTCTTTTGCTGCTTTTTATAAAGTCATTGCAGAACATAATCACATTTTATAAAGCCGGCCATGTAAATGAAACATCTTTTATAAGACTACACATATAATATAGGTGAAAGCCACAGCCACAAACAGTAAAGCAATCTTACATCAGCATATTTTCAGGCAGAAATGCACCAATTCTGCTTTTGAGGACTGATACCGATTTTAGCAGATTCTGATTGGTCCTGCACTGTAAATAAAAGAAATACCAATAAAGACCTGATGAAATTCATGATTCTCAAAACAAAACCTTCAACAGTGATGATCTGTTATTTAAAAGGGATGTTCGATATTGTTCTTTTATTACCAAAATTCAATATGCCGATGTTGTCTAATTTAACTTCCTATAACAATAAAAAGCAATACCAATATATGTGCCACCCCCAAAAAAACTAAATTATTTTATGTAACTAACATATCACCTATCATGCATACCGGTATTTAAAATTTAAGCAATATCTGTGCAAATAAGACAACATCTTTAATTACAGTTTTTTACAGACGCTACACAGTAAAATCCCAAGTGTTAAATAAGCAGTGGTAGAATACAGGAACTCTGTCAGAGTCAATTTAATGAAAATGAGTGTAAAATACCTCCCTTTGTCCTGCAGCGTTGGTGTTAATATTCAGAGTTAAACCAGCTTTTTTTTTTAAATGACTCTTTATAGTGTAATCTGTCAGGTGTTAAAGAAAATTCACTCTTTTGGAGTACTCTATAATCCAGTGTTGATGAAAAATTCCTCCAAAACAGTGTAAAAAATAATGACCCTGCCCACTTCTGGAGCTGCAGTGAGCAAGGTGCATTGTGGGTAGTCATGTTTTTGGTTAGTTTGTCCTATTTTTGGGTATTTATGCATATTTATTTTGGGAGGGTTGTGTTGTTCTTAGTTACTACTTCACTTTCATTCATTCACTGTTGCAAATGTGTTATTTGTTGTGTCATGTTGGCACCATAAGTGAGGGGGTCGGTCACAGGAATGGCACCGCTGTGCCGTTCCACTGTTGTAAAATAAAAGTGGTAGTTCACGCTAAATGCTCTAGACTCAACTCCTTGTGTTCCATTCTCATTGGCTGTCTGAAGTCATGTGGTGTGTGAGACAGGAGTTAGCTGGCATTTTTCAGTGTGGCTGCTAGCTGTTAGCTTCCTGGCATTACAGCTGCCACAATATTAACACTGTTAAGAGTTAAAATTTCATTTACAGCTAGTGTTATAATAAACAGTGTTATAGTTAAAAAACACTTTGAGTCAAAGTATTTTAACAATTGTGAGAGTTAAAGAAGGTTTACTCCATAATTGAATTAAACTGTAATGAGTGTAAAATTGACTCTGAATATTTAACACTGAGATCAGTGTAACTTATACACTGTACAGGGCGGGACCATATGTTCTCTGGCTCAGTGTTGAAATGGACTCTTTTAGTGTTGAATTAACACTGCTCATTTTACTGTGTAGGACACATTTCTCAATACTTAGGTCACTTGCAAAACTCTTCACACAGTGAGCACAACAGAAGTCTATGTGGGCTAAACTGAGGATCAATTATCATTATTTTTGCCAAAACTCTTTGTACGAACAGAACATTTTGCACATGCTTACATACTGTTTTCAAAACTGTTAAACTTATGTTCAAAACATCAACATGATGCAAAACTGAATAAGACAGCAAAATTCAACAGCAATATTTTATTGTAACATATTTTAAATCTAAAAATGCAGCTGATTCTCATTGTAGATGAACATCTACAATACTAGTATTGTGATGTAAACATGGACCCAGCCAGAAATAGAGAAGTGGCTGAAAGAGGAAGAAGAGAGGTTGGGAGGGGGCGAGGAATACGTATGCGTGGTGGAAGAAGAATAAGAGGAAGATCAAGAGCTGTAGTCTCAGATGAGATCAGACCTACCGTAATGGATCATGTAGTACATCATGGTCTCTCAATGAGAGAGGCTGGTCAGAGAGTGCAGCCAAATCTGCAACGCTCTACAGTGGCCTCTATTGTTAGAGTTGTCCGGCAAACCAAAAGGTAACTTGTATTCTTGTATTTTGGAATTACTTAGTGCAAAAAATTTAAAATAAATAAACAACATAAAATATTGACAAATTCTGCATAATCTATTGCAGTTATAAACAATATATATTGCAATTCTAAACAGAGATGTGTCCTTGTTTTACACAAGTAAACACTGTGTAAAGCTACATGTTGTTAGTGTTTTTTAGGTCATTGTTTTGTGGGTGACAAAGTGTGTTTGTCGGCTGTCAACCTTTGCTAGTGTTCTGGAAGAATGAGTTTATTTGAGACCTGAATGAAGTGTTTTGGTAGTTGTGGTGCATTTTGAATGTGAAATGAACTGCTTTGCCAAGCTGAAAGTCAGTTAGGAGAATTGTGTGAAGAGTTTTGCAAAAGTGACCCAAGTATTGGGAAATGTGTCCTAACGTCTGTACAAAACTGTAAATCTAAAAATGCAGTTTAGCCAGCCACAGCTGATTCTCATTGTAGATGAACATCTACACCGGTGTTACTCTTTCTATTTCATTACAAAAGTAGACAACTGCTGAATAGGGTTGTATTGTGATGTAAACATTGACCCAGCCAGAAATAGGGAAGTGGCTGAAAGAGGAAGAACAGAGGCTGGTCAGAGAGTGCAGCCAAATCTGCAACGCTCTACAGGGGCATCTATTGTTAGAGTTGTCCGGCAAATCAACAGGTAACTTGTATTCTTGTACTTTGGAATTACTTAGTGCAAAATAATAAAAATAAATAAACAATATTGACATGTGAAGAGTTTTGCAAAAGTGACCCAAGTATTGGGAAATGTGTTGTCTGTAAAAAACTGTAAAGTTAGGCCAATTTTGCCAAACAAACTAAGATATCTCAAAAACTAAACATCAGATCTGTCATATTTTGACATTCTGAGTGAGATAAGAAGTAGCTGAAGAGTTTGATGTATAATAAGTTCATGGTGTGTAAAGGTTGTGTGATTAAAAAGAGTAAAAACCAATGACGATAATTTCCAATATTTAATTTTAAAGCCAAAATCGTTCATCAATAGGCCGGTAATGACATCCTTAGTTATAACTAGTATAAAGCAGCACTTAGCAATGATGAGTTCACAGACCAGGTTTGTAAACTTTCTGCCTAGGAATGGTGAGTTTACATTGAATTTAAATTAGCCGGTCATTCTGAATATTGGCCGATTCCGATCATGAGGTGGTCTTTTGGTGCGTCTCTATTCCAGGACATGAACACAAAAACTTACAAGTTATAAAAGACTTGATATTGAAGAAAAATATACAAATTGTTATTTAAATTGTACTAAACGTATGCTAGCATCTCAAAAACAAACTCAGACTAAGCTAGCAAAGTACCTCATCTGTGTGCAACTGTGGCTAGGCTAAAGAGGCTAAAAAATCATATTTCTAAAAATATTCCATTCCAATTAGCGCTAATTGGAATGGAATATTTTTAGAAATATGATTTTTTTTAATTTTCAGGACAAAAATTCATGTTTGTTTTCCTTTCTTTCTTTCTATGTAGTAAAATCAGAGCAATTTTATGCTTCAAGCACCAGTTGGTTATAGCCTGTGGTGTTAATTTCTGCTGGCAGATATTTTGCAAAGTGCTGCTGCTTCTGCAATGCAATTCAAGGATTTGTGTTATGAAATGAGGCCCTGATTTTCTTTGGTGAGTTACAAACAGGTTCTTTGCATTGCTACAGCTCTGCTTGACACGACTTGCAGGCCCAGAAGTATGGAAGGAATGTAATCTGCAGATCTTTGAAATCAAATATTGTGACTCATCACAGCCGCATGGCACAAGATCACACGGCGATTAGCATGAAGCATAGCATGACTGCAGTATTATAACAGAACACGCTGTCTGAGATATTTATAGCTGCAGATTTCTTTTTCGTACTTAAACTATTTAACCAAGTACAATTTATATAAAATATGCTTCTGTTTAATTCAAGTTGTGTTTTCAGTTTTCATTAAAAGGATGATGTGGATATGGTGACGCCAACCCGACCGTGACGATGTACGAGGTGATGTCCGGTGACACCCTCGCCTGGAAGGTGCCCAGTCCAAAACAAAGCAGCCCAGAGGCCAACCCTGAAGAGCAGCTTGCTGGGGAGGGAGGACCAGTAAAAATCCTCAAAGTGTGCTTCTGCAACAGCAGCCATCTGGGGAAGAACTTTAAACTGGTCAAATGTGACAGCTCCTGGAAAATCCGGGTGAGAACAACTTGATTTACAAATAGATAGAAACCTTTAATGATTAAAAATATTGCTTTGATTTTATTAGGCTGTTGGAAATAAAACAAAATATCTTGGAAAAGAAAAGCTTCCACCTAGAGATCAGTAATAATCATGAGTTGGTACCTGGAAATGCTGCGTTAGCAGACCGATAAAGGAAATCAGATTCTTCACCCATGATGCTAAAAATAGTCAATTTTATCGATGAGATAAATTCTAAACACAAAATCCCATAAATGATTAAAAACATATAAAAAACAGTCCATAATTAAAACTTTCTCCTTTAATTTCCTCAGGCCATCATTCATTCCATTCTGATCAGCGGCCGTTTGGGGCCAAAAGTTGAATTAACAAAATGCTACGGCCTCATGTTGAAGCACTTAAAGTCAGAAGAACTTCACTGGCTCCATCCAGATCTGACTGTTGGTGAGGTGGAGCACCGCTACGAAAGCCTTCACGTGGAGGCTGAGTGGAGGTACACATCCATTATTAACCCTTTCAGTTCTGATCCATTAAAGGTGGGATTTGTGTACATTTTTGCCACATTGCTGGAAATTCTCTTCACATACGGCAACAATGAAATGAATGTTTTTTAAAAAATGAATAATTTTAATCACCTTTAAAATGTACGATGCTGGAAAATTTTCATCCGATGCTTGTAGGTGAGTTATGTTAGGAATTATGGCAGAACAGGTGCCAACAATGGGTTGAAAAAATAAGATAACATTGTTATTATGATTGTTTTACAGTATCTATAGCGTCTGGGCGGTGTTATACCATTTTCTGCACCCATCAAATTAAGGGAGGAGCCTGAAGGAAGGGGGTTGGACCTAAGAACTGCTTTTTTAAAATGTAATTTGCTTTAACAGCTTTTTCAAACAACGTATATCCTACTTTTAAAAAACTATAGGAATTTATTTTTTCAATATTAACCCATTAATAGCCCAATGTCAATAAAACAATTATATGATTTTAAAAAAACTTTTTATTTGGAAATTTATACTATGACAACAATAATAACTAGATATAATTGACACTTTTGTCATGAAGTATGTAGATCGTCCACAAGGAGGCAGGCTTTGTACAGAAGTCACTGAAGCAGAAGTTTGCGGCATGTACTAATCCTATTAAAGCTGCAATAGCAAATTTGGAAAAAAAACTAGCTTGAAACATTTTTAATGCCTCTTAACAACCTTCTAACATAGTGTGGCTATAAATATATAGTGGAGATTTAAAAAACAAAAATTAATAAAGTGGTTCTCTCGCATTTGTCTAATAATCTCGGCCAATAACACAGCTCGGACTGAAAGCAACTACTGGACCATCTGGTTGTCGGTCTCACCGAACTGCCACACTTCCCTGGGTCCTCCATTGTTTGCACATTTGCTATTTGCTATATGATATATGTTCCCTTAGCCACGTCACTCCAAGAAGATGGCACAACATTAGCATGATGCTAAAGGCTTGAGTCGGTTATATCCAGATATGCTCAACCAGCTGTCGGGGGGCATGTCTCCCACTGCTTTTGATTGGGTTTTCATCATTTAGAAGTATTTTTGTTGCTAAATTTACATATAGGTGTTCCACAGGGTTCTGTTCTGGGCCCACTTTTATTTGTGTTTTATTTGTTTCTCTTTTTCCATCATTCAGGATAATGGTACTCCCTATCACTGCCATTCTTATGATATTCTGCTTTTTCAACTTTAGTTGTTCTCTTACCTGCAGATTTGAGATTATTTACATCAAACTTTGGTTTATTGGTGTGGTTTGCTTGAACAGGTGTAACCACAGTAATTGCACTGTGGGTGCCTCCTTCAAATGGTCTCTGGTTTCAAATGAACTCCTGGGCAGTTTGATTATAGTATAAATAAGATTCAACTGTAATCCACTAAAACTGCCAGGTGTACTCTGCACAAATGAGGCAAACATCACCTTGTTGCCACTTATGCTTGGCATAGCCCTAAAAAAGAAAAACTACATTTGTCAGCTCCTACAAACGACTCATAAAACAACTAAAGGATTAAATAATGTTGTCAAACTTATCATATTTAACTGTCTATTTCTTTTCTTCTTACAGGTACGACCTCAGGATTAGATATGTTCCTGTTAATTTCCTGCAGAAATTCAAAAATGACAGATCAACATTTCTGTACTTTTACCAACAGGTACATCACATTTAGATAACATTTTGAAATAATGTGCAGCAGTACACATCATAATAAAAATGAGTACATTGTGATTTAATTGCAGGTGCGCAGTGACTACGTTCAGTACCACGCGAGTAAAGTCAGTGACGGGATGGCGCTCCAGCTTGGCTGTTTGGAGATCAGGTGAGTCGCCATGCACACGCTTCACTGCAGGTACTCTATTCAGGGTTTAGGTTAAATGAGTGGCATGTGTGAAGATGTGAGACACATCTACATCATTTCTTGTTATTTTGTGTTTTAACAGGAGGTTTTATAAAGACATGAATGCAAAAGGCCTTGAAAAGAAATCAAACTTCGAGCTGCTAGAGTGAGTTTTTACCCTCCACACACCTACAGCCGTCTCTGTTGTTGACTGGAAACTTTTTTTTTTTACAAATTATCCTTAACGCCACATCTTGTGACCAATGCATGCAACTTCAGTCATGTCTAACTGTTTTTTGTGTGTTTTTGATTAACCAACATAGAAAAGAAGTGGGTCTAGACCTGTTTTTCCCTTCCCAGCTGTTCACCAATATGAAGGTAAACTTGTATTTCATATCTATGATGTTTTGTTCTAAGTTCTGAGTTCAGCACTTAAATGCATTTCTAACTTGCGATCCAGCCTAAGCAACTACGGAAGATGATCCAACAAACGTTCCAGCAGTACTCGACACTCAAAGAGGAAGACTGCATTGCAAAGTTTTTTGAGACCCTTCAAGACTTTATAAACTTTGATGAAGAGGTCTTCCCATGTGAACTAGTGGTGAGTCGATAAAGTCCACTTAAAAGATGAATTTAAAATCCCTCAATGCCATAGTTAGTGGTAATATTTTACAAAAATGGTTGTTCTACACCAGCAAGGTTGGAGTCTATCCGTGGAGCTGGTCATCGGAGGGAGGGGCATTCGCCAGCGCACTCAGAAGGATTCAGCAGTAAGCAAAAAAATATGAATTTGTCCTTTTTATGTCTGCTTTTAGATTATTTTGGCTTGTTCTTAAACTCACCGCTACTCTAACTTTGTGTGCTCCAGGCTGTGTTCATGGCAGACTTTAAACAGATTAAGAAAGTTCAGTGCATACCTCAGAGCGATGGCAAGGCAGTCCTAAACATCGAGATCGAGGGGGCTCGGCAAGTGAGTTCAACACAAGGCAGGGTTTTATTTGTTCAGAGAATTAGACGCAGCACAGGTTCTTTTGTATCCCGCTTTTAATTTCCTCTTTGGTAGCGTCTATCCATCAGTGTTGCCACGGTGCCGGTGGCAGAGAACATGATGGATCTCATAGATGGATACTGTCGTCTGGAGAATGACACAGAGGACAGTGTTATCTTCAGACCAACAATCAAAGGTGAGTTACACTGACTTCTACTGTCATCTCAAGCCCAACTAGGGAGGTTTTCCATGTTTTCTGCAACGTACACTAACAAAACTTAACTCAAATTCTCAAATATCAATATTTTCAGACTCAAAGGCTACACGGGTTTCCCTTCCAGAGATCCCTACAAGGTGAGGATGTGTTCTATTGGATCATTCAGACACCACATTAAAGAGATGTTTAAGCCATCTTTACTCTGTTTTAGAGTGTAATGCATTCAGAATGGCCTCAGTTCAAAGGAACAGAGTTTGCATCCTGAAAGCAGCTGAAGTGTTATTACGACTTTTCGGCTCAAATTTTCTAAATGTCATGCAAGTTCATAAATGTTATTTTCTAAAGTTTTTTACAGCCATCAATTCAGCAATGCATGTTTATTTTTGCAAAAATGTGAAGGAATTCCTGCTAGACTTGACCCCTGAATGCCTCAGAAGCACTAATTATGCTGCTTTTGGTGTAATTTTCATGAATAGAAAGGAAAACACTCTTTAAAGCCATACTATGCAACTTTTTCATATTTTTAAATCATTTTCTTGAGCCATTATGTGCTAAAATGACCTTTTACAGGGTTAATGAAATGTCACCCACCACCCTCTGTGGCCCTAATATCACACTTGCAACTTCAGAGTGCCGGTCCGGTCCCTGTTGGACTTAGTAAAGTGGAGCTGACATACCTGGTGCTGCAGTCTGCTTCCAGCATGTTTCCTGCATGTTTTAGATCATGAACACAGCTGATTTGTTTGGTTTAGTGATGAACCGCTCCTGTAGACAATAATGAAGGCTGAGGAGACGTTTCAGCAGTTAGATTAAAGTGTTAAAAAGACGAACGCACAGTGAGGAGATAAGTTTCACTTTTGGTTTCACTAACGGACACTAGGGGGTGCTAAAAGCAAGCCAAAAACTGCTTAGTATCCCTTTAAAATGACCAAAAAGTGTATCTAAAGGGTAATCATATGAAAAAATATAGCTTCTTCTCATTCTGCTTTTCTTCTGGTGCAGCAAGGACAGAAACTCGTCCAGACTCAGTATGGGTGAGCCCAACATCTTTTCATATTTCTTCTACACTAAGCGTTCCCATCTGTCCTCACGATACAGACAAATCAATGTCAGGTTTCTCTTTTACCTCCAATGTTCAGGTTCTGATATCTACTGTGAAATTCCTGATGAGAGGCCCAAATCAGGTTTGTCTGAATGATGATGTCATAAAAATAGAAGCAGAATTTCACTCAAAGACTGACATTATTGCGTTTTAGCTGTGAAGTATGGACTTGATCGAAATGACGTCAAACTGGGACAGATTCTTGGTGAAGGCTTCTTTGGGGAAGTCTGCAAGGGCGTGTACACGAAAGCTGTAAGATGTAGCTCACTTTCAACACAGAATAATAAAGTGTCTGCATCTATTTTTTGTTTTTAAATCATATTTTATTCAAACAGAATGGCAGCACCATTAATGTGGCAGTAAAGACCTGCAAAGACTGTTCACCTGACGTAATGGAGAAATTCATGAGTGAAGCAGGTATACACACACACACGCATGCACGCGCACACACACACACATGCATGCATGCACGCAAGCACAAACACAGGTGCATGCATGCACACACAAACAGATGCATGCATGCATACACTTACACACGCACGTACGCATACACGCAAGCATCCACGCACGCACACACACATACATGCATGCACGCGCACACACACACAAACACACACACACATGCATGCACACACACACGCATGCACACACACATACATGCATGCACGCGCACACACACACAAACACACACACACATGCATGCACGCGCACACACACACGCATGCACACACACACAAACACACACGCATGCACACACACACAAACACACATGCATGCACACACACACACACATGCACGCACACACATGCACACACACAAACACACCAGCTGATCCTAAGCACACCTGTTATACTAAATGAGAAAAATAACCACAAGCTCAACATTTAATGACTGAGGTTTTTGTTTTCTAGTCATCATGAAGAATCTCGACCATCCTCACATCGTCAAGCTAATTGGAGTCATAGAGCAGAATCCAGTGTGGATCGTCATGGAGCTCTATCAGTACGGAGAGGTTCGCACCTGTGATGTCACTGGAAAAACACTAGACATGATTGGTTCTGTTGTTTCTAGTTCCTTGTTGTTCTAGATTATGCTAAATATTTAAATTACCATCTCATCTGACTGTATAACTGACTTTCCTGCAGCTTGGTAACTACTTGACCCAGAACCAAAACACGCTGACAAACACAACTCTGATTCTGTTCGTCCTGCAAATCTGCAAAGCGCTCGTCTACCTCTCAGGGGTCAATGTGGTTCATAGGTAAGAGATGGAGGAAAAAAGGGAAAAAAACAGCATTAAAAGACTTTTTAGAAATTGTTTATTTCTGACTTTTTATAGTTTTTATAGCAAATATAGAGATACTACAAATACCACACGGACATCCCCTCCTCTCCTAAATCACATTACAAGTTGCAACATGATAATTATCAGCTCAGTTTTACTCATCTGACCAATACTGATATGTTATAAACCGCCAACATGGCTGACGTTGATGCCGATATGTCATGCATCCCTAAACATGAGTATATCATTTGTTACGTTGTGTTTTCTTATCAACATGCTTTCAAACATTCTCAAAATGCTCTGGACGACAATAACGATAATTTCCTGATGTTTAAATACAAAATATAATTAAATAACTGAAAGGATTTGCTCAAAATATATGAAATACCTCAAGATTAATTAGTTTACATCTCCCTCTGCTGTTTTACTGTTGGGGGCGCTATGGCCTCAGAGCAGAAACAGTGATCAGAATCAACATTTACATTTACTCAGAGACATCGCGGTGCGGAACGTGCTTGTTGCCAGCCCGGAGTGTGTGAAGCTGGGAGACTTTGGTCTGTCCAGATACATCGAGGATGAAGAATACTACAAAGGTATTTCTAACAGGATGTTGGTGGTTAATAAGTAGCAAAAAGGCGGTCTGATAACGAGTTCTTGTCAGTTTAATTAAAAGAATTATGGATGTTATAATAGAAATTTGTATTTTATTTCTGGTAGCATCCATTACTCGATTACCAATCAAGTGGATGGCCCCAGAATCCATCAACTTCAGACGTTTTACCTCAGCAAGTGATGTCTGGATGTTTGGTGAGCCAACGTTTGATTTGTTATCCTTTTCCAGTGGGCCTTTTCTTTCCCGTTGGTTATTTCTGTTTGTGTTGCTGCAGCCGTGTGTGTGTGGGAGATCATGAGCCGTGGACAGCAGCCGTTCTTCTGGCTGGAGAACAGAGACGTGATCAACCAGCTGGAGCAGGGCATCAGACTTCCCAAACCAGAGAACTGCCCTCCCGCTCTCTACTCCCTCATGACCCGCTGCTGGTCCTACGATCACAGCGAGAGACCCAGTTTCACCGAGCTGGTGGTCAAGATCAGGTACAGGAGCTTGTACCAGAGCGATGATGATTAAGTCAGGATATTTTCCCCAGCTGACCTTTCTGTAATCATTTCCTCCTCGTTATTGATTAAATTACCACCGTAGCTCACACAGATAAAGGTTAATTGCTTTTCTCACAATCAAGTATTTTGCTATGATCAACTTGAAGCTTTGGTTTCTTCACAGGTTGTACTGTAAAAAAAAAAGTCCATTTTCCTTTACAGAATTCCTATCAAACACAGAAAAAAGAAAGAATTTAAAGAGCAAGTTCACTAAGTAACTGATTTTTACTTATTTTTTAAATATTATCGTCACTCTGAGATTCACATGCAGGCTAAACATGAAAATAGTCTTCTACCCCTATTTCCTGCATTAGCCACCAATAGAAAATAAACAGTTAAACGCTTGGATCAGAAAAAGCCACACAGTTCTACATCACCGTGCAAATTAGCTTTTATTGTTGAGTTAGCATCCAGGAGCTAACTGTTAGCATTAGCAACTCTACAACATGGCTGAACTCCTTCAGGCTTGTGTTATTTGTAGAGATAAAACATCAATGTTGCAAAGTGAATGGAGGCAGTGGAAGAGTCACGCTGCTGTTAGCCAATCAGAGTCGAGATGTTTGAATATCAGGAATAATAAGACTCAAAATCCTGCCGTCTGCTCCCCACTTCTCCGGATATCTTCTACTTCCTAAAACGGGAGCGCCAGAGCGTTTTTCTGCCGAAAACGACTCACAAGACATCTGTTTATACTAGAGACCACAGCAAAGTTACTGAAAAAACTGAGTGATTGGGAGTTTTAAAAAAATCTTTCACTCCACATTCGTCAGTGACGTCCACAAGATGGAGAAGGAGCAGGATGCAGAGCGAGAGCGAGACAGAGCTCGCGCCACCAGATTCCTTGAACCAAAGTTTAATTTCGCCGAACCTCCTCCCAAGGTAAGAATGTGTGTCAAAGCTGGCTTGTATTTTTAAAACAGGTTCGGATTTAATGTTTATTTTTGCTGAAGCCCTCCAGGTTGAATCCAGGGAGGTTTGGGAACACGCTCAGTATCGGTCTGCACAACCAGGTATAGTTGGAAACAGAAACTCATCAGGTGTTACTGGTTTCCATTTGAACTTTATGGTCTGATCTGTGTTTGCGTCTGTGCAGCTGAACGAGGCGCTCTGTGCCAGCTCACCAGACCTGGCCAGTCCGTGTGACTATCAGTCCCCCGTTGACTCCAGAAACACGCTCACACTTCCAGTTAGATCCTCCCGACCTCGCAGCATGGGGGTAGGTTATCCAAAACGGACATCCCTCTGTTTTAGGAAGCTGTTTGAAAGACCTCAGAGATCCTCTCTGACTGGATTAACAAGCTAACAGCTAGTCCAAATAAATTCAGTGAGATAAACGACTCCATGTCATTTTCAGGAGGGTGAATTTTCACGGGTGGACCAGAACAGCGTGGAGGACACCCAGCGGCTGTGGCAGAGGGAACGTGTCCACATGCAGGACACCCTGCGACAGCAGAAAGAGCAGATGGCGGAGGATAAGAAGTGGCTGGCGAAGGAGGAGAAACTCCTGGTGGGAAACAGATCATAATTAACTTTTGTCACTCCTCTCTTTGTGTCCCCCTGCTCACTAATTCATTTTTTCTGGAAGCCGAGCGGAACTTGACGCATTCAGACAGCATCCACACACTTTTCACCGTCGACGCCCCGCTAGTTTCACATATTAAAGAGAGGCTCCATGTCTGTAGCTGTAAAATGACCCTGCCTGTTCTTTTGTAGGACCCCATGGGACCAGAGGAGGTTTCCAGTCCAGTGGTAGGTGTCCACCTACACACCAACACCTATATAATGTTAATAATGACTTGCCGTACATGCAGGAGGTTGATCCTTGTATACGGATTGACCAGGAAGCATTTTCAGAGGATTTGTAACAACCTGCATTTCATTCTGGAAAACATTTTTTTTAAATGATCAAACTATTTTGGTGCATTATCAGCCTTCCCTTAATCCAGTGGTTCTCAATTATTTTCTGTCATGCGCCCCTTGGGAAAATAAACTTTTTGCCCCACCCTAGTTACCCCTCTTGCCATTCGCCTGGAGCTCCTCACTTTAAAAATAACCCCCAAGGGGAAACATTGTGGCCACCGCTGGATTTCTATCATGTTTATGTTAAGTTAAAAAAAACACATAAGATCTAAGCATGTTGTTAGCATACCAAGCTAACCGCTTGCTAGCCACGGTTCTTATAGTAATGTATTTATTTTTCTTTTTTACCTTGAACTCTTCCATGTGCTTCGTTAACACTTCAACAGCCCTGCTGTTATTTATTATTATTGTGGAATTGTAGCAATTTCCGAACAGTTCGTTTGAATGCTTATGACTATTAGCACATTAGCTCCACCTAGCAACCGCTACTAAGAGTTTTCCTCATTTCTGACCATATTACATTAAACCCGAGGTCTATGTAGGATTTGTCGTCTTTTTCTGCCGAATTTCATCACTTTCACCAGGGCCTCCACTGTTTCGTCAATTAGCTTAGCGCACTTGTGTATTTATAGGCTAATGTACTGCTGGGTTCTGGCCTGTTGATTAGTCTGAGCACTGCTGCCACCTTGTGACTGGAGGCTGATTTTGCATTCACGCATAAAAAAGACCCTGTATAATAATTTGTTTGTTTGCAGCCACAAGACGACGACGGCGAGTCTGGTAAATAAATTTATAGATTTTTGTTCATCACTGCTTTTTCTTGTTTGCCATTCTGTTGTATGATCCATCTTTCTGCCCTATAGCGGCTCCTGAGAAACCTCCACGACTAAAAGCACAGGTTGTGTATGGAATTTTGAGTTCACACTTGTGTCCAAAGATCTTTAGGACTTTAAATGTTAAAACAGATGTTTCTTCTCCGCTTCTAAGGCTGCACCCACCGCCGAGCTCGACCGCAGTGACGACAAAGTCTACCAGTCGGTCATGGACTTGGTCAAAGTTGTTGTCCAGCTCAAGAACGACATCCCAGAGCTGCAGCCAGACCAATATATCACCATTGTCAAGGTATGCTGAGACAAATGACCTTCCTTCCACTTCTACTTTATAGAATCTGCTTTGTTGGCAAATCTAAAATGCAAACTCGCTGAGTCAGACAGCTGATTCATTTTCTGTATTGATCTCCACCTGCAGTCGGTTGGGATGGCCTTAAGAGATCTGATTCACAGTGTGGACGACGTGTTGCCCACTTTACACGACTCTAACAAGACTGAGGTACGGCACAGAGAGCGTGCATAAGGTCGAGTTCATGATAATTTCACGTTCTCTCCTCTGACCCCGATGCCGCCTCCACAGATCGAAGGGACCCAGAAGCTGCTCAACAACGACATGGCAGAGCTGATCAGCAAAATGCGTCTGGCCCAGCAGAACGCCATCACGTCTCTGAAAGAGGAGTGCAAGAAGCAGATGCTGGCTGCAGCTCACACCCTGGCCATGGACAGCAAGAACATGCTGGACGCCGTGGACCAAGCCAGAGTCAGAGCCAATTTAGCCAAACCCGCCGTTCCCTGAATGAACTGCCTTTTTATTATTTCTCAATGTCTGTCAGAGCAAAAGTTGCACATGCAGACATTTATTTAGGTGATAAAGCTGAACAAAATCAATTGTAACAAAAAGACAATTAATGTTTCAAAGTGGTTAAATGTACACACGCAGTCATGACTTTACTCGCGCCTTTTGTGCTGTCATGGCAGACGTTTTCAATAAAGCTTAAGAGCAATGCTCCAGTGAAACTTGTTTCTAGATAGAAAATTCAATATCTGTAAATATTTGATGTGTCTCGTTACAATTTTATTATGTGAGAACAAAAAAAATAATCAATATAATAAATAATAAAGTAAAACAAATAAAGACAAAACAACCAAGTTTTTACTTTTGTGAAGCTGTTAAGAATAAAATGTAAAAGTACTTACTAGAATTTTAATAAATATTTGTGAAGTTAGGTTTAGCTAACTGAATTAATGAGCAGAAAAGAGCCGATGTTTTTAATTTTTAATTTTTCCCATATTTTTTTATATAATGAATTTTGTAATTTAAAAGTGTGAACATGAAAATAGTCTCCTACACCTATCTCCTGCATTAGCTTCTGATAGAAAATAGACAGTGAAACACTAGGATTTCAAAAGCCTGACAGCGTGACATCACACTGTCACTTAACATTCATGGACTCACCCATCTTGACTCATGACGGAGAAAGTTGTTGTTGGTTTAGCGTCCAGGAAACAGCAGAGTCTTTGCTAGTAGAAGCTAACGGTTAGCATTAGCAACTCCACCACACGGCAGAACTTCACCAGGCTTGTGTTATTTGTGGAGATAAAACATCAACGTTGCAAATTAAACAGTCAGTGGTAGAGTCACATTGCTGTTATCCAATCAGAAGTGAGATATCCAAATATCAGGAAATAAGACTCCAAATCCTGTCGTCTGAAGTTCTCCTCTGATCTGGCAATCTTCCTGAAACAGGCGTACCGAAGCTTTTTGTACCCAGAGTACAACTTACAAGGCATTCATTCCTACTAGAGACCACTGCAGATGTATTGATTAAACAAGTGAACCAAACCTTTAATCATCTGTTTTTTGAATAATTTCACAACTGTTATCAGGACATGATAAAGAGCTAAATGTCTGCAAATATTATTTTCTTTGTTCTAGTCTAATTTATAGATTATTTTACTAACAAAAGTTAGTAAATGACTTATTGGTCAATGATCAAGAGAGAAGTTGTGAATAGTTCTAACAAATCAAGTTGCTTTAAAGCATTTTGGGGAAAAGTGTTTCATAGAATAGCAAGATTTAGATATGCAATATTAATGTTGAATGTTGCAATAAACTCAAATTTTCCTCATTCTAACTTTCATCTTCTATCATCACATGTTCATAGCCCTCTATATAACAACAGTATCATTACAAATATTCATTCTAACAGTATTTAATATTATAAGCTGCACAGATAAAACATAAAATAATACATTCCCTTGAAAATGCTGGAAATGAGGTACTATAAAATGTATTGAATTGATAGGTGATCAATTTTGTTAAAAAATGTTACTATTAAATCATTCAACAATTAAAAATATAACTTTAAAAACTGAATATGAGCATGTCATACGAGCGGTTCCTCAGAATATTAATATATATCCACAAATAACGTCTGCTTTAGTTATATAAATACATTTAAGTCAGAGACAGGCAGTTTATTTAAAGAGTTTTCCATGAATATGTTTATTACATTGTATATTCATTCAAAAATAAATGTCAAAATGGCATTTTGGCAGCATTGCAATAAATAAATAAATAAATAAAAATATTCAGATAACATTTCTGCCCAAACTAAGAGACCTTTCTAACTGTATTCAGATTCAAAATGATCATAAACTCCAGTGAGAACAAATATTCAATAAATATCCTTCTTTTATTTATTACAGCGTTAGTATCAGGATGCTTCTTAGTAGCTGTTTTTTTACTGAATAGAAGCTACGAGTGGTTCAGCTACACTGTAAAAAATGATATGTTGAATTTACTTAACTGAGATATGTCAACTAGTTCCACGAAATGTAAAGTAAATTTACTTTTAACATAACGTATAAAAATGTATATTACTCTTTACATTTAAGCAACTAAGCTTAGTGAATCCAGAGAACACAATTCAGTTAAGTTAATTCAACATTTCATTTTTTACAGTGTACATCAAACAATTCTGAGGGATTTAACGAGAAATTCAGCTGTCCTCGTTACCCAGTAACTAAAATATTATTTGGAAGATTTTAAGTTTAAATCTGTGAAATAAAAACAAAATGGAAAAAAAGCAAAATGACCTCATTATAATACACCCAATTACATCAGCTGGTTTTATATGAAAATTGTTCAACTAGTAATGTCAGATCAGGGGTTAAACCAAAGACTGTATATAGAAGTGTACACTGCATGTTGTTTGACATATTTTGTGACCATTTCTGTAATTTCTAGTGACATTTAATCCAATCTTTACTCTATTTTTGACATTTTAGAGCAACACTTTTAATAACATGTATGAGAAGATCTGATGACAACATTTATGACAACAGAACTGAAGTTCTTATATTATTTTGGTCCCAGAACCTGGTCGGCTACTGAATTTAGTCCTAGACTGGTACCACTAACTCATACGCTTTACAAACAGGTTTTAGGGACTAATAATGAACAAATTATAGTCCTGATCCCATCCCATAGAGTTCCTCTATGAATGCTAACATGCTAACATTAGCATTCAGGTCAAACACCACCTCAGTAACATCTGGTGTGAGTGCATCTCAGATGAAAGATGCATGTGAAATCCTAGAGCTACATAAAAACCCCTGACCCTGTTGTGAGATACTCATCTTCATCATTCTTAGTTTTGTAGGTGGTCACGTGTTTTGTAGACATTTTAGGCCACAGAGGTCATACAGTTTTGTCCGAACACGGTCACATTCCCAGCGTGGAAGTTTCAGCTACATGTTTGAAACACTCTCACACAAAGTTTAAATCATGCCAGCCAGCCATGGAGGCAGGAAGAGGCCTATAGTCCCAAGCAGGCACACAATGATGAACATCCATAGGAAGATGCGGTCAATCACCATGGCAACATACTTCCAGTCCTCCTTGACCTGTAGAGACAGAGAGGGGGAATTTTAAACACAAGTTAAACATGTGAGATGTTATTAGACTTAATCGATCAGATAAAGGTTTCTTGATCTGCAGCATATAAATATACATTTCTGCAGATTAACGCTCACTAATCCCTACAGGAAATGGGATTTCCTACCAGCTGTTGGTAATGAATAATCAAAGAGCTAATTATCTTGGCACAAATAAGATAGCTTAAGTTCATATTTTATTACATCGTAATACAATTTATATATTTATAACTGGACCTCACCGTCTGCAGTACTTAGATCCTCCACCAGAGGGAATGAGGCATATTTAGGATTCCAAACAACAGGATTTAAAGGAAAGCACTAAACCTGTTAAAGAAGTAGAGCTCCTAACTCTAAGAAATAAGCAAATAAATGATGTTAAATGAGGTATTATTGAAAGTCTCACTCTATTCATCTATTTTCATCTGCTTATGGGGTCGGGTCACGGGGGGCAGCAGCCTAAGCAGAGAGGCCCAAAATTCTGGGGGAATCCTAAGGCA
Organism: Aphyosemion australe; assembly: GCA_006937985.1. Lineage (NCBI taxonomy): Eukaryota > Metazoa > Chordata > Actinopteri > Cyprinodontiformes > Nothobranchiidae > Aphyosemion > Aphyosemion australe. The sequence goes on along the minus strand of SSNS01000161.1, from coordinate 663,598 downwards.
TTCCCTGGCCAAATGAGAGACATAGTCCCTCCAGTGTGTCCTGGGTCTTCCCTTGGGTCTCCTCCCAGTTGGATGCGCCTGGAAAACCTCACCAGGAAGGCGTCCAGGAGGCATCCTAACCAGATGCCTGAGCCACCTCAACTGGCTCCTCTCGATGTGGAGGAGCAGCAGATCTACTCTGAGCCCCTCCCGGATGACCGAGCTTCTCACCCTATCTCTAAGGGAGAGCCCAGGCACCCTGCAAAGAAAACTCATTTTGGTCGCTTGTATCCACGATCTCATTCTTTTGATCACTACCCAAAGCTCGTGACCATAGATGAGGGTAGGAACGTAGATCGACCGGTAAATCGAGAGCTTCGCCTTCTCTCTTCACCACGGCAGACAGGTACAACGCTTCAGTCTAGTCACTAATGATCTAGAGGATTTTGATTGTGTCTCATATGGTTTAAATTATGGCGAAGGAGAAGATTGGAGAATATCATAATGTTTTTGCCTGTGTCTATGTCACTGGCGTTTCTAGGGGTGGGGCCACATGGCCATGGGCCCCTGCTGAAACCTGATAGGCCCCATGACGTGCCCCTGTCCTGTCACTCATCTGTCCTTCACGATGATCAGATTATAGGTGGAGGCAATTCCAAGTCCAAACACTAGTGGTGCTAATGAGCCAAATAGGAATTCCTAGATCTGCCTCTGGTCTGTGTTCATCCGTCTGCCTATCAGCAAAATATCTCACAAATTTCTGGACAGATTTTAATTTAACAATCATCTGAGGTTTTTGTGGTGATTGATGTGGGACTCACACTAAAATCTGCATCCTCAGCTCTCAGGTGATCTGCGATGTAGTGGACCCCTTCTAGCGCTCGCATCACACTCGGTGACAGCTGGAGGTCTGACATCGAGCCGTCGCCTTTAGCGCAGCGCTGGGTGGAGGTAAACCTGCCTGACTGTCTGTTCGCTCCCTCCTGCTGGTTCTGAGTTTGGTTTAGCTGAGCTGGAGGAGTCGACCCCGGGGGTCTTGGTGAGGGGGGACGGAAGGAGAAATAAGTTGTCAGAGTTCCCAACTCTAAATCCTCGTAGCAGCTCCTCTCTGGCTTTTCCAGCATGTTCCCATCTCTTAGCCAGGTCGAGGAGGTGCTAATGCAGTTGGCAGATTTGTACCCAGCTGCTCGGATCTGCCGCCGTTCCTCCGCAGCTTCCTGCTGCATCAGCAGCAGCCTGCGACGCCGTCCGTCAGGCGCAGGCCGGCGCATGAACAGCCAGCGCGGGATCAAGTCCAGGAACACAGAGTGGACCCATCGGGGCATCTTGTGAGTGCTGGGGGAGCGATGGTGCACGTTTAACACAAACACAGTGATGACGATGGACAGAGTGACGAAAATCATGGTGAAGAGGAGGTACTCGCCGATGAGGGGGATGACGAGGGAGGTGGACGGTATGATCTCCGTGATGAGCAGGAGGAAGACGGTGAGGGACAAGAGCACGGAAATACAAAGAGTGATCTTCTCGCCGCAGTCCGAGGGCAGGTAGAAAACCAGAACGGTGAGGCAGGAGATCAACAGGCAGGGGATGATGAGGTTGATGGTGTAAAACAAAGGGAGCCTTCGGATGATGAAGAAGTAGGTGATGTCTGGGTAGATCTCGTGGCAGCAGTCGTACTTCTTGGTGTTGTACGTCCCCACGGCGTTGATGATGGCCCACTCGCCGCTCTCCCAGTAGTTGTTCAAGTCCACGGTGTTTTCAATCCGCTCCAGGTCAATCTTGGCTTTGTCGTAAGTCCACGAGCCGAATTTCATCTTGCAGTTCTGCTGATCGAAGGGGAAGAAGGTGACGTCGATGCTGCAGGAGCTCTTGTAAATGGCGGGAGGGACCCAGCGCACTTTACCTGTGTAGAACAGGTGGGCCTTGGTCATGTGGGTCACAGCAAATTCACCGTCAGCACTGGAGAAGAAGAAGAAGAGAGATAACAGAAACTAATTCAGAGTTAGAGAACAGAAGGTTTACAGAGAGAGACTTTTATTTATTCTAGGAGCCATAAAAGCTTTTATCATTTCATCAGTGTCACCTTCTTCATTTCACCAGATTCAACAGAGCAGAGCTATAATCAACCTGCCGGTCAGGTGAAGGGAGGGGCTTAAATCCTGATATTTGTGTATTTAAAACTGATTTCAGACAAATGAATGCATATATGAGACATTTTAGGGTTTTAAAATGACCAAAAGAAACCATGAAAAAGGGGCTAAACTAAGGTAAAAGATACATGTTTAAATAAATTAGTTTGAGAAAAGACCAAACACAAGAGTTACTGTATGTCACTAGGTGGCGCCATCGTCACATTACATACCAGCTGCTTCAGACATCAGCTTTAAACCATTTTAATGAAAGGTGTTTTATTGTGAAAAACTTTGTAAAAGAATAAATAAATATTATGACTTTACATTTTTTTTCACAATGTAATTCAAACAGCCAGTTCATATAATAAATAAATAAATATTCTAAAATAAACAAACAAATAAATAAATAAATAAATATTCTTAAATAAATAAACAAATAAATAAATATTCTAAAATAAACAAACAAATAAATTAATTAATATTCTTAAATAAATAAACAAATACATAAATAAACAAATAAATAATTAAATAAATAAATATTCTAAAATAAATAAACAAGCAAATAATTAAATAAATAAATTAATATTTTAAAATAAATAAACAAATAAATAATTAATTCAATAAATCTTCTTAAATAAATAGATATTAACAAAAATAAATAAAAGGGGACTAATATAAAAAGAAAGTTTTCTTCCACGACGAGGACCTACTTGTTATAAAGGACGATGTCTGGGACCCAGATGAGCTCCGATGGAACTCTGATGGACGTCACGTTGTCGTAGTCAGATGGTCTCCAGCGAAGCTTGTAGTCGTTCCACTCCTAACGCAGACGACAGAGCACCACCATATTTTATCATAGACAAGAGAAATAAATCCTAATAAATCAACGTTGTTGCATGTTGTTCTTACCTGTTTGAGCCACACATTAGTAGTCATCATTTGGTTCTTTTCATCCTAAAAGACAAAAGAGTTCAAAGCAGTAATTAAATGTAAATTATGTAAGAATTTTAAACAGAAATCTATTAGTGGGTGTTTGAAAAACAAAGAGGACTTATAATAAAAAGAGGAAAATGCTCTTATTATATTATATAATGCTCTTTGTATTATATTTTAAATGGAAATATTATTAAGAAGATATTAACCCTGGCAGGACAACCATGTGGCTTTTAGTTTGTATCCTTTTAAAGCATGAATTTAACTAAACTGAAAAAAATGATTAAACTAAAATAAATTTAAAAAAAATACACAAATGTTGGAATAAAAAGATAACCATGATTACTCTGGAGAATTTCTGGTTTAAAATATATTTTGTTCCTTAAATGGTATTATTCATTTACATTATTTTATAACCCTTGTTCCAAATGAATAATGCAAAAAACTAACATTTTTATTGTTTTTTTAATTTCATTCTTATGTCTTTAAATTTAAAGGCACACTTGACACTTTTGGCTTGTTTTTAGCACCCCCTAGTGAAATCCAAAGTGAAACTGATCTCCTCGCTGCGCTGAAATGTCTCCTCAGCCTTCATTAGTGTCTACAGGAGCGGTTCATCACTAAATCAAACCAATCAGGTTTCTTTGGTTTAATATCAAACACGAGAGCTCACCACATCAATCAGCTGTGCTATGGACAGTCCGAACTTGACAATGACGACATCAGAGATGTTTGGAACGGGTCTGGACCACTTGTTGTAACCAGAAAACAACGTCTTGAAGAGCTCATCTTCAGCGTGGGAGTGGGTCTTCACGTGACACAGAACTGTGGACAAAAATATTTTTATTCATGGATGATCCTGTTATTTCAATCAATCAATTTAGATTTTTATAGCATTTCCATTCAAATAAAGGGATGATTCTGATCTGCTGAGAGTTTCAGTGAAATTTTTGTGATAAAACATTTAAATGCAACTTTTTCCTGGGTGTTTGTAAGGATCGCATCGATCTTCCCTTCTCCTTGACCTTCATAATCCTCACTTAAACAGTTGTAAATCTACCAGGCGTGGTACGGAGGCTGGGAACATGCAGCGTTTTATCACAGCGGCCCGCGTTAAACATCTGAGACTCTTTCTGTAAAGTCTTATCGACTCTTTCACATCTTAGCAAATCTTTTGATCTCTTGATCCAAGCTCCTCATGGGGTTGGCCTGATGAAATCTCTCAAACTGAGCAGGTGGAGACGAAGGAAGTATCTATTCTGTCGTCATAACGACACAACTGCAGACATAAGTTCCCTCAAAGTGGTTATGATGTGTATGTGTGGCTTATTTAATAGATTCCTAATATGTGATTTAGGCTGATTTGCATTCAGGTTCAAGCTGAGTCACTGCATCGTGTCACCTGGGTATTCAACACTTATCACACGCATCATTACTCGGTGTTTAGTGTTAATGTGCGCTAATTTCTCACTAGTAAACTAGTGATTATGGCTGAGACGTCTGTCGCTCTGTTGCAGTGGATGTGTAAAAGAGTTCTTTTCTTGGAAGAGAAGGCTAAAAGTATTTGAAGCAACCATGATTTCACAAGCCACAGTCAGGCTACACGACATCTAAAGGATGGCAGGCAGTGCTTTAAGTGCACCTGTCAGTGTACCGGGACGTTTTTCTAGCCTACGATGCATAGCGGTTGTTTTTCTGGTCATTATCAGTCGAAGTCTTCAAAATTCTCTGTAGGTAAAAAAGCTCTGGCGCTCCTGTTTCAGGAAGCAGAGCAGTCTTATTTCCTGAGATTTGAAAATCTCTCCTCTGATTGGCTAACAGCAATGCGACTCTAGCACAGGCTCCATTTGCTCTGCAACGTTGATGTTTTATCTCCACAAACAACACAAGCCTGAAGGAGTTCTGTCATGCGGTGGAGATGCTAATGCTAACGGTTAGCTTCTATGTGCTCTGCTGTTCCCTGGACGCTAAACCAACAACAAATCTACAAAAATTAAACCAATAAATAAAAACTGCATTTTACTTTTACTCAGATTATCTTTGTCTGATATTGGAATTTGTTTCTAATCTGAGACAAGCATTGAAACAGGAGTACAAATGTGACAACATGCGTCTTTGCATGGATTGTAATTTTACATCTTATTTTAAAAATATGTATACACTACTGAATTGATGCAACAGGTTCTGTACATTTAAAGTAGATTTGCAGCAGTAAAATCAGGGTCAGTGTTAAAAGGACCTAAGAAGCCATTGGTCTTGCATCACTCTTTGATGGTAAAGGGTAAAATGCAACCCAGTGAAGCGTGCCACCATCAACGAAGCATCATATAAGACCTTCAAATGGTAGCAAACACTGTCACCAAGGCTACATCATTACCTGTCCGTGAGTGAGCTGTAGCTCAGGTTATAAAGCCTTTATAACATGTAGATCCGTTTAAATAATAACTCAAAAAGGTTCAACGCTGCAAGAATAAATGCAAATTTGCTACATTAGCTTCATGCTTGGCCAGGGGTGGGCGATAAGAAGATTTTAGATTGTGATGGATAAGTGATAAAGCTTATATTCTCTATGCAAATTTGCACAAACTGATTAAAAAAAGTTCAGAAATGTTATTTGGTCTGAAAAGGCTGAACTAGATTATAAACAGCTGACAGTTAGATGCACTTTAAAGTAAAAGTAGGGTAAAAAAATGGTGGATTTATAATTTATTGGTTATTTCCTCCAAAGTACACTCAGGGTTATCTTTTGCCATCATAAATTCATTTCAATCTGGCAAACGAGGATGCACCAGAGGCTTTGTATACGTCGATGTGCGGGGTGGTGTACGTTCATCTGTCTGTGCATCTGGGAAAGACCAGATGCAGGGCTTGACAAAAGGCTCTCGGGCACCATATATCACATCCTCCTGCCAGCGCGGTCTTGAAATGAGATGACACCTCCCACAAACCAAGGGCTGAGAACGCTGGACCACGGCCAACGCTCTTGGCGAGGTGGATAAAACACTGACCGGTTTGGAGGATGGAGTCAGCAGCTTCTCCAGCCAGAGGCGCTCTCGGTGAAATTGGGCTGTCAAGTAGTTAGAGTAAAATAAAAAAGTTCACTGAATAACAACATGAAAACACTTTGCAAGGGAGAGAATGGCAAGGTTTTGGCGTCAGGATGCTGATTTGTCTGAATCAGATTTGGTTCAAATCTGGAAGTTGGCTGATGGTCATGCATGTTGTTTATGCTTTTAGGTCAAAGAGTTGTTTGCATCTGTGTCAAACCTCCAAATAGAGCACCTCAAAGCTCCAAATGGGACTTTAAACATAGGAAAAGTGCAACAACCATTACCTAGAATAATATACATATACATATATATATATATATATATATATATATATATATATATATATATATATATATATATATATATATATTTGTGGAAACCTTTGAAAATAGCTCAACAGGGTGTTGAGCTATTTCCATACTTGGAAAAATAAACTGGTATTTAGCATGAAAATAACAAAATAAATAGATCAGTGTCTATAAAAAAAACAAATAAGAGATAAGCTATAGTAGCCCTTAATAACCCTAACCCTTTAAAAATTAAAAACCAGATTAGATTAAATACAACAAATTTAGAAAAATAAAATGAAATAAAGAAGTAAAATAATCTGTGATATTTGTATGGATAGAAGGTCACTTGTATAAACTTGTATATATGACTCAATAAGCAACTTTGCAGATGCTTGAAATGGGCGGTGACACCAGTGTCACCACGGGATCTTAAGGGTTAACTGAGTAACATCTCAAATATTTAACATACCTTTAAAATAAATTAGAAATAAAATGAAACATTGACTCTGTTTTATGCAGCAGAATTAGACAAGGGGTTTGAAAACACACATTAGTCTTGGTTATGGAATATTCTGAAGATAAGATGATCAGGGTCACGTGGTTCCAAAGTCGGACATGAATGTTTATCCCCAAATGGTAAAAGAAATTACATCAAAGTTAAAATTAAACTCAGAAGTAAAAACATTTAGTGATTCAGGAACAAGTGTTAAACTTTATTAATTTTCCATTTACAGATTCTCATAGTTTATTCATTTTTGTGGTTATTTTTGTCTTTTTTCAGTTTTTCCGGAAGCCACGCAGCAAAAAAGTTGCATTTTATTTTTCCAAATTCAATAAATAAAAACCTAAAACATGATCCGTGTCGTTTTAAATTACATTTCAGACCAAACAAGATCAAATAAAAGCAAAACTAGTTTCTTTTTTAACTTGAATCTTTTACCTGACTGAGTCACCAGTAGAGCCCATATGGACGAGCCTCTGAAGAACAGGTGGTGGAAAACCATTTTGCTCTCTAAGTCCAACAACTTGATCAGTGAGGAGCGCGGAGATGGTTCCGTCTGTCACCATCTTCACAGCTGGGAGGCATCTCAGGGCGAATTCACCGCGACTGTCACAAAAACTGCTGTTAGATCAGACCTGCGCGCGCGTCTCCTCCTCCTCCTCTGGAGCGCAGCATTGGTGAGAAGCGGAAGACGTCGCAGCCGGTGTCAGCCATCAGTCAGAGGTGAGTCTGACATCCGGTCTAAAACAAATCAGTCAGTCCCAATTCCCAAAATAAAACACGGAATATAATCCGGGTTTGCGCAGGAGCCAAACCAGTGCGCCTTTTTACGCACGGTGCCAATTATCCATAATGTTCAAATATTTTCTTTATTTCTTTTTATTAAGTCAGAAATGATTGATTCTGCTGCCAGGAGCAGCTGATCCGGACAGGAATGTCTGTAGGTCCAAGTAGAGACGGGCCATGGCTGAGCGCCTTTATCAGGATCCTGTTAAAGGTCCCTCCTCCTTTACTCTCTCTCTCTCTCTCTCTCTCTCTCTCTCTCTCTCTCTCTCTCTCTCTCTCTCTCTCTCTCTCTCTCTCTCTCACTCACTCAGCCACGCGCAAGAGTTTCACCTTTACCTCAAAACATCTGACTCTAGGACGCATCAGATGTCACTTTTACCTTAAATTGATATGAAATGTGACTGTTTCCCTCTGGAACGAACGATGTTTCCATGAGAATCAGCTAGAGGGCAGACTCAGTGAATTAAAGCTTAGGGATGTTTAACTTAGTGAATACAAAAAAAATCTTTATTGTTTCAAATAACCAGTAAAATAATCATATTTAATAACAAAATATGGGATTAAAAATCAAATATTAACTGATTTAATATTAAATGTTTTCATAAATGCTTCATGTGCAGGTTGTTACTCTTGTCCCCTCACCTGAGCTGTTTTGAACAGTTTTATCATTTTATTTAAAATTTGCCTGACCTCCCTCAAACCAGTTCACTCCTTTCCTCTGAAGCGATAGCTGATCTCTAAAAAGTGTTTATGTTGAATTAGTAAATATTAGAATTAGCTGAAACTTGCACCACATGCTGCTGCTCCTTTCTGACCTCACCAAAATCCCCTGGAACATCTCCGGATGGAACAAACAGCAGATTTCTCTAAAAGGACAATAGTGCATTTTTAACGCTCAGCTGTGAGCGTTTCAAGAATCACTTATTATGAACCTAGAGCAGGAACACGTTTAAATGGAGTCGACCCTTTTTTATTGGTGGATTTTAACAATGTCATTCAGCTGCCTGGAAAATGAAGCTTTCAGGGCTCGTGATGACCTCTCCAACCTGCTGGCGACGTCCGCTGCAGCACGAAGCATGTCTTCAAAGACGAGAGACTCTTCTTTTATTCTGCTCCAGAATACAAACCATCCAGGTTGCAGGAGGAGAAAAAAACACAAGAAAAAGAGGCGAGGAGAGTGAGTTAAGGTAGACCTGGTGCATTATATAATTATATTACATTGTTGTAATGAACATAATCCTATTCTCTGAGCCCTAAGTGAAGTCTGATTTGTTTATTCTAAAGGAGAATATGGGGATTATTTTTATGAGATTATGTTCTCTGTCAGGTAAATTCTGTTGTTTTGATGAATATGACCTAAACAAAAACATTTTTACACAAATCTTTCCTAGATAAAGAAAAACAATTCATTCTAAAAGAACTTACTAAACATCTCTGAAGCACCAAAAAGTAAAAAATGACAGAAGGTCTAAGATTAGCCATCCATCCATTTTCATCCGCTTATTCGAGGTCGGGTTGTGGGGGCAGCAGCCATAGAAGAGAGGCCCAGACTTCCCTCTCCCCAGCTACTTATGCCAGCTCCTCTGGGGGAATCCCAAGGCGTTCCCTGACCAGCCGAGAGACATAATCCCTCTAGCGTGTCCTGGGTCTTCCCTTGGGTCTCCTCCTGGTTGGGCTTGCCCAGAAAACCTCACCAGGGAGGCGTCCAGGAGGCATTCTAACTAGATGCTGGAGCCACCTCAACTGGCTCCTCTCCATGTGGAGGAGCAGCAGATCTACTCTGAGCCCCTCCTGGATGCTTCTCACCCTATCTCTAAGGGAGAGCCCAGACACCCTGCAGAAAAACTCATTTCGGCAGCTTGTATCTGTGATCTCATTCTTTAGGTCACTACCCAAAGCTCGTGACCATAGATGAGGGTAGGAGCGTAGATGGACTCGAGAGCTCCACCCTGACCCTCAGCTCTCTCTTCACCACGACAGACCGGTACAGCACCAGCATCACTGCAGATGCAGCACCAATCTGTCTATCGATCTCACGCTCCACCCTTCCCTCACTCGTGAACAAGACCCCCCAGATACTTCAACTCCTCCACTTGGGTCAGGACCTCATTCCTGACCTGGAGAAGGCATTCTACCCTTTTCCGACTCAGGACCATGGTCTCGGATTTAAAGGAGCTGATTCTCATCCCAGTTGTGCACAGAGAAACTGGATCACGTTTCTCCAGGATTATAGATGCACATGAAGATCATATGAAACAACTGAACTCACTTCTGCATCCCAGCAAAGCCATCTGCTCCATCTCCCTCCAGCTGCTTTTGTAAATCATCTTCCGCTTTCTCCACCACCTCAACGCAGCTTTTGTGGTCCTCCTGTATCCCAACGATATTTTCTTTGATCACGTCCTCGTAACGCTGATCTCCCAGGTCTGACCCTACAAACTGCTCTAAATTCTCCACCACCGCCTTGTTTCCGTGCTGCATGGCCTTCAGATAGGCCACTTCTTCTTTCTGAGCCTTCAGCCTCCGAGACAAAGCGGCAGCCTCTGTGCTGAAGTGAACAGAGCACTCAGCTGCTTCAGCGTCCAACTGGAGCAAAGGTAAAAGAGATGGTGAAGATCCCAGTAAGTGATGGCTGTCCTTCATGCTTTCAGGGTCATCACCAACAATGTGCTGTGTGCTGTTGTTGCTTATTGTGGTGGAGATGATTTCAAAGCCTGAACCCCAGTCACCGTCTCCACTTTGACAGAGGATTGGAGTTGCCATGGAAACCCATGCCAAGATGAAGTTGGTCCAACGCTGCCACATGATGACCTGAAACGATAAAAGGTGAGGAGAAACATTTTAAAGAGCCAAACGTTGTATTTAAAGCTCTCATTCACTTGTTTTTAGTACATCTGCTGTGGGCTCTAGTATGAATGAATGCCTTGTGAGTCGTCCTCTGTGGAGAAAAGCTCTGGAGCTCCTGTTTCAGGAAGTAGAAGTTAGTCGGAGAAGTTGGGAGCAAAAAACAGCAGGATTTGGAGTCTCACTCATTAATATTCATGATATTCTGACATCTCTCCTCCGATTGGCTAACAGCAACGCAACTCTTTACATTTCATTATGATTTTCTTATTTAAACAATGTAAACTTACGATAAACAACATGAATTCAAGCCCAAAGGGGGTTCGAATAAAGTCAACTGGTCACACCCTCCTACATCTAATCAATACAACGATTCCCACACAACAGAGGCTCAGGAGGTAGGGAGGAGGGGTGTTCATAGGTAGTTTCTGTTCATTAAGCAACAATAAACAGCTACAGTTTATAAGCTTGACCCTCCCATATTCCAGTCAGAATTGACAAAACTCCTTGGATGAGAAGCGAAATGTCTTCAAGAAACCAAAGAAGTCCAGTTGCCTTCATTTGAACCCCTTTAGATTAGCATGACCTGGACGACTGAGAACCTTCACCAGCATGAATTCAAGCCTAAATGTAAACTGAGCAAACAAAGCAGGCATGTTTACTTGTCTCTGAGGAGAAAAATATTTATTACAAGCAATTTAACATAAAAGACTGCAATTCTATACATTTCTCAAATTATTTTTACACTGTAAGAAATTAACTCTTGATTTTACTTAAACAAGTTATGTCAACTGGTTCTTATGAAGCTAGCTGCTAAAATATAAAGAGTAATATATATTTACTAGGGGTGGGACTTGAATAAAAAATTAATCTAATTAATGAGAGGCTTTGTAATTAATTAATCGTGATTAATCGCATTTTAATCGTTCAAGAAAATTTGCCCCGAAAGCAATTTTTTAAAATTAAAAATAATGAGACAGAGAATCAAACAATAGTCATTGACATTATTATTGTAATTTCTAATCTTTTAATTTCTAAAAAAAAACAGGAGAAAAAAAATATATGTATATCACTGGCAAAAATAGGACAGACCTAAAAGTACAATACTATTTTAGGTACATTTTAATAATGGTATTGTCTTAAAAAATAATAATAATAATAAAATAAAAATAAATAAATAATAATAAAAATGGGTTGATAGAATGTGTGTGCATTTTGATTTGATTTAGCATCATTAGAGACATCCTCAGAGACTCATTTGATTGTAGCTTTAGTTGTGTTTGGAGCACATAGAAAAGGTTTAAATGGTCTTGTAGCCAAGGTTCTGAGCTTTCTTTAGAGGTGCAGCTTGACTATATTGATATTTAGGGTATGTATTTTGCTGCTAACCTTCAACATCCCCCAATTGGGGGACCCTCTGGCTTAAAGGTTTAAATGCTTTCCATTTAATTAATCATAATTAACGTGATAAATTCCCACCCCTAATATTTACTTTTAACATAAGAACATAAAACATTGTATATTAACTCTTTATATTTAATCAACTAGTTTTAGTGGAACCAGTTGACCCAACTTAGTTAAGTAAATTCAACAATTCATTTTTACAGTGTAAAAACTCAAGACTGTTATTGTTAGTGACTAAACGCCTCTATAGCGATCTCTATTGTTGTCCTCTGGTTGATGTATTTGTTATTTTAGGTTTGTGAATGGTTTAAGATCTCTTTTCTTGTTAGACCCCAAACTGTTGTGGTAGTGCATGAAAGCACATCTGTGGTCATGCATCTGAGACGTGTCACAAAGCTTAAACATCTCCCTCCATCACTCTTTGTGTTGGTTTTGCTCACAGCTGGTTTCTCAAGATCTTTTACAACATTGTGTAAACCATGCCGGGACATGGGAGAGACGCCCACGGCACAAGGGCTTGTTCCTGTTTAGGATGAAATAGTGTCACCATCTAAAGTTTCTCCCTTCTCCTTGTGGAAATGGAAACTTTTTAAAAGCCTGTGTCGTCCCCGTGAGGTTGAGCTCTTTCTGCTGTCGGAGCACATTTAGCTTCAGCTGAGTTTCACTCTTACATCAACTGAGAGACTGATTCAACTCCCCAGAGCTGAAAAGAAAGTAAAACAGGTTTGTACCGATTACATCTTGTTCCAAAACACAAAAGTGCACCGATTCAGACATAAGATGACTTTTAGAGTGAAGAAAACCCATAAAACTACCAACGTTTTCTGATTGTGGACTCTTAAAATGGTGTCATCTGTTGCAACGCTTTCAAACGAACCTTTAATGCACGTGGATTACAGCCGACAGGATTACATCACCAGCAGAATAAAACAGATTTAATGAATTTTCCAGAGATGACGTATGTGCATAGGTCTGGGTCAGTAAATGTTTTATTCTGAGTGAAAAGTATTTATTATTTTGACCATTTCTAAACCGCTGCAGACTCTAAATCAGTCATTTTAAATAACTTTTGTTAATAAACAGTAAATGGTCATGCATTCATTGAGAAAGTGCAGCATATCAAAATATTTGTCCTGGTCTCATGGAATGTAAATTAAAGCTTCGCTGTTGCAGAGTGACAAGATTTAAAAAGTCAGATTTAAATGTAATTAATTTAAAATGTTCTCACTTTTTTATTTAATTAGCCATTCTATCAGGGTTTAACTGCTGGATTTAGCTGAGCCTGTGTTTGCTAGACTTACTGTGGTCTGTGGCTTCAGCAGGAAGGATCCGTCACACTGAAGTGGCTTTTAAAGCTGACTTTTGCTCTTGGCTTATGTCAGCGAAGGGAAACCTGTTAAGTTCTTACGTCAAATCTATAGAAAATACAAATAATAACGAGGTTTTCATGACTTATTGTTACAAATCTAAATCTGATTGGATAGAATGATAAATGATTTGCAGAAGATTTGTTGCGTCCTCCTCCGTCACCGTTAGTAACAGCTAATCTGAGAATCTGAAGGGTGACTGCCGTTCGGCTTTGAGCCTCGTCTCGCTGAAGCTTGAACAGGTGTGTTTCACAGCTGTCACAACACATTTGCTTCACCGTCACCATGACAACAAGGCCTTCGGCAGCGAGGCAGACGTATTGCCGATTCAGTTCTGGTTAACGGTCACATCACGGATAATATGACACGTGACAGAAAATTTAACAATATAAAGAATAATTGATTTTGTTTGGATTTTTGCAAATAATTAGGTGAGTTGTTTTGGTCTTCCATGAGACGTTTTCTTATTATGACTTTTTCTAAATACATAATGAACACCTAAACATAAAAGATCATCTTATATATAATAATTACTCATTATCTTCCTTCAACTCTGGTTTAATATAAAAGTAAATTCAAGCATCATCTGCAGCCTTGATCTTAATAGATGTAGTCAAATCAAGCAAAAGAAAATGAAAACAACTCCTGAAACAACTTTACAACAAAAATCATGTTTTTTTTAAACCTTTCCTGATTTAATTTATTTTATTTTGAAAAATGGAGCTGACTATTAAAAAAACACCAATCTTTTACCTAACGGTCCTGCTCGGAGCCTCATCATCGACCATTTCTTTAAAGTTGTGTCATCAATATCTACAGTATTTGTATTGTCAGCTAAACTCATTTCTGATTGACTGAATTAGAAAAATGTTTACATTTTTTATCTCTACTATTGAATGTACTGTAGATGTATTAGCTGATGCACCCCCAGGTTTTCAACCTCACCTGTAAAACAAATTAAACCTGCAAACTGGAAAGTTTTGTGTTGCATTATATTTTCAGTGTAGATTGGTTATTTATTATTACAGCAACTGTTTCTCCTCACACTGACTTATGGGTCTACTTTTGGCTTTCCTTAACCCTTTATAGGGCACTCATTGAAGTAGTTTGAAATTTTAATTTTCAACCCCAGGGTGTTATTATGGTTTATAACAAAAGTATTTTTCTGTTGTTACAATTTTCAAAAATATTTATTTTCATGGAGAAAATCAGAGAAAACGAAGTGCTCAAATATGGACGCTGGCCCTGTTCTGGTAACAGAAATCCCAAAATAAAAAACATGAACAAGTTAAAACAAACATTATTTTTTAATAATATAGATAATTATAAGACACTTTAGAATAATCTAGCTAATTTTAGAACATTATATCAGTGTAGAATAATACTGAATATATCACAATTATTAAACAATACAGAATACTTTTATAAAAACAGATTACTGTAGAATATTTTTGGAAGTTATAAAACATTAAATGCCATTTCTGATTGAATATAGATTATTAGAATATTTTAGAATATTATGTATTTGAGGATCTGCCTCAGTGTCATCTTCCTCCTCTTCATCATCATCACTGATGGTGAGACTCACTGGCACAATAACTGTCCCCCTCTGTTTTTTATAGAAATCTTAGTTTAAAACTGAAAAATATATTCAATATTATAATAATTATTATTACTGTAACCATGATCATGAAGATTATGTCTAAAAAACAACAGATTTTACCTAAAAATATACATCATTTCTTTTACTTGTTCAGGGCGTATGATCAAATATGGCAGCTTTGATTTTCATGCTATGATTTCACCAACTTCATTGAGTTTAACATTTACAACACATATATCCTTATTTAGCACCACTAGTCAACCTTGTGATGTGAGAGTTTCATAAACCTAGCATTGTTAGTATTAGAGATCCAACCATAAACACGAGAGGAGACGAGCTCCAGGAAGGCAGTTTTTTGGTTTTTCAGTAACACTAATATTTGGCGCGTTGTAGCTCCGCACTGATTGATCGAACGGTGCCATGGTGCAAATTGTGACTAGCTTGATCTCTGATGATTGGTTGGGTGAAATCTCGTAATTCTAAGAGTCCGTGAAAAGGCACACCGACATCATTTATGATGTGAGTGGAAGTGTCTAAATATAGACGCTGGCCCTATAAAGGGTTAATTAACCCTTTATAGGGCACTCATTGAAGTAGTTTGAAATTTTAATTTTCAACCCCAGGGTGTTATTATGGTTTATAACAAAAGTATTTTTCTGTTGTTACAATTTTCAAAAATATTTATTTTCATGGAGAAAATCAGAGAAAACGAAGTGCTCAAATATGGACGCTGGCCCTGTTCTGGTAACAGAAATCCCAAAATAAAAAACATGAACAAGTTAAAACAAACATTATTTTTTAATAATATAGATAATTATAAGACACTTTAGAATAATCTAGCTAATTTTAGAACATTATATCAGTGTAGAATAATACTGAATATATCACAATTATTAAACAATACAGAATACTTTTATAAAAACAGATTACTGTAGAATATTTTTGGAAGTTATAAAACATTAAATGCCATTTCTGATTGAATATAGATTATTAGAATATTTTAGAATATTATGTATTTGAGGATCTGCCTCAGTGTCATCTTCCTCCTCTTCATCATCATCACTGATGGTGAGACTCACTGGCACAATAACTGTCCCCCTCTGTTTTTTATAGAAATCTTAGTTTAAAACTGAAAAATATATTCAATATTATAATAATTATTATTACTGTAACCATGATCATGAAGATTATGTCTAAAAAACAACAGATTTTACCTAAAAATATACATCATTTCTTTTACTTGTTCAGGGCGTATGATCAAATATGGCAGCTTTGATTTTCATGCTATGATTTCACCAACTTCATTGAGTTTAACATTTACAACACATATATCCTTATTTAGCACCACTAGTCAACCTTGTGATGTGAGAGTTTCATAAACCTAGCATTGTTAGTATTAGAGATCCAACCATAAACACGAGAGGAGACGAGCTCCAGGAAGGCAGTTTTTTGGTTTTTCAGTAACACTAATATTTGGCGCGTTGTAGCTCCGCACTGATTGATCGAACGGTGCCATGGTGCAAATTGTGACTAGCTTGATCTCTGATGATTGGTTGGGTGAAATCTCGTAATTCTAAGAGTCCGTGAAAAGGCACACCGACATCATTTATGATGTGAGTGGAAGTGTCTAAATATAGACGCTGGCCCTATAAAGGGTTAATATAATCTAATGTCTTCTGGTCAATTTATTACAGTTTGATTGTTAAAAAATCATCTTTCGTTTTCTGTTTTTCAGGCACGTTCCCTTCAGTTTTCTGTCATGAAATTTTACATCTTCCTTAGTTTACTTATCTTTTCTTTTTGTACTTAAGGCAAAAATTCTGATAAAATTTTTGATAAAACTGACAGTCAAACATCATCGCCTTTTTGCTGCAATCTGTATTTTCTTCTTCTTAAGAACTTAAAATATTTTTAGACAAGGAAACTCTTGTGGTCAGTTGAAACAGAAAAGTTGCTGCATTGAAATGGCAAATTAAACAAAAAGATTTTAGTGTATATTTTGTTTATTTTTCAGGAGAGAAACAAAAAGCTCCCATTAAAGCAGTTTATCAGCAAAAAAAAAAGGTTGATTTGGGAGTGACTTGCTCTTTAAGTAAATCCAACATTTCATTTCTTACAGTGTAGTTAATTTAAAGCTGTTATAGCAAATCTACAGAACAAGCTAGGTTTTGAGCATAAACACGGTCACAGAACACTCACCCCTACCCTCGGGTATCTTCCCTGAATCACACGTCTGATTGGGGTTTTGAATGAAACCTTATGTTTTTTTCCTCTATGGTCTAACACCTATGACTGAGGATGTCCTAAAATGTACACCGCAGCAGCGGTTCAGTGAGACCGACAGCCGAATGGTCCAATAGTCGTGTTATTGGCGGAGGTTTTTAGACAAATGCGAGAGAACCACTTTGTTATGCTGGTGTTGGTCGGAGGGACTGGTGGCACCAGTGTACGGCAGCCTCGCCTCCGTCAGTGCACCCCAGGGCAGCTGTAGCTATGATGTAGCTCATCACCACCAGGGTGTGAATGTGTGCATGAATGGGTGAATGACTGTGTTGTAAAGCACCTTGGGGGGTTTCTAGGACTCTGGAAGGTGCTATATCAAATACAGGCCATTTACTGTTCTTTTTTTCTTCATTTTTTTCAATCGCCACAATATATTTGTAGCTATACTATGTTAGAAGGTTGTTAAGAAGCATGAAAACATGTTTTAAAGAGGACCTAGAATGTAAACCAACATTTTCCTTGTTGTTGAATAAAGACAGCTTGGGTGGTCAAAAGTAGCCAAAAACTCAAAGCCGTGTGTGACCTACTTTTTATGTAAATTAGAAAGTTGAAAAAGGCGAGAGAAAAACTTCTGATCTGAGAAAGTCTTCCTTAATACGTCATAAGGGGGAGCCACGCCTCCTCAAACCTGCATGTCTCCAATGTCTGAGGCCTTCTGGGGAAACCAACCAATCAGCAAGCAGCTCATTATCATATTCATGTCCTGGCTGAGTGGGAGGGGCAAACAGCTCTTTTCACAGCAAGGCTGGTTTAGGGGGTTTAGAATGGTCTGTATCAGGACTCCTGGGACAGATGAAAGCCTAAAAATATATCTTTTGCTTTTTAGAGGCTCAAAGCTGTTTTAGATTGTTGTTTAACTACATTCTAGGTCCTTATTAAGCTAATTTGTTTTCTAAATTTGCTATTGCAGCTTTAAACAAGTGGAGAAGCAGATCTTGAGGGAAGAATGATCAACACAACAGACAGAGAGGATGAAAATATGCCGTCTAATTTTCCACAACATTTAGAGATCCTAGTTCTGTTACAGTGATACAAAAATGTATAGAATAAAGAGTCTAATGCTGTCTGACCCCATCAGTTAAAAAAACGACCCATATGGTAAGCTCATCCAGCTGCTTCATCTAATGAAACATCTCTTCAAGATCGAGTACGCCAATAATATCATACATAGGCACAATTAAATAAAATAACACCATGCATCACCAAAAGAATCAATAGGGCATTTATACGTATATGTCCGGGTAGGTGCTTGAAAATACTTTGTGGGTCGTTTATTCTCTTCAGTAGAGGCAGCCTGGAGGCGTGGTCCTGGATCTCATTATGTAAAAGTTTTCTATATTAGTTATCTGACTGGCAACCAATAGAATCAGGTGTTTTTGATTTTTTTTTTCTAGGGTGTAATGAGATTCATATACCCAGAAGCTACTAAATAACTACTTAATCGACATATTTTACATTTTTGGTATCCAAACACTGCAAAATGTATACTGATTGCTACTCTAATCTGTACCCGGATGTGGGCTCTACAAAGACACCTCCGCCCCCAGATGAATGAGAAAACACAAAAACTGAAAACAAGCAACAGATAAATGTGGCAACATTTACAAAACTTGACTGAAAAACTTGCTAAAAATGACATGAGAGCAGAAGACAACAATTTAATAAAAAAGCTGCTGTGGTGTTTAAGAACAGATGCAAGAAAAAGAGTAAAACTAAAAGAGTGGAGCTATTACTTCAAAAAAAAACAGGAAGTGAGGCTGGTGGGAATCAAAATAAGAGTAAAACAAAACCAAGATCACCACAACAAACATCCATCCAACTCAAACTCCTGAAACAGAAATTACACGTTATATTTTAACGGTAATTATGTCACTTTATACATTTTTTAATGGGGTTTTACTGCTTTCTATACGTCAAACACAGTAAACATTAGAAGTAGGTTTAAAAAGCACCTGCACAGTGAAGTAAATGCAGCAGAAGTTAGTTTTCATAAAACGTTGAGACTTTATTTTAAATATAAAAGCATAAAATATATAAATATTATACGTTATAAATATAATGTAGAGCTTTTTTCAGAACTCAAACCGGTAAAAGTAATTTGTTTTACAACATCTGATAAAGGAAAATGCTCGAAATGTTCAAAACTTTTATTACTTTAACTGGTATTAAATGTATTTTTAAAACTTTCATCTGTCTGGAGTTCAAACTTACCCACCTCCCGTAATTTCTGAACACCAAATCCTGAAACTTCTGCTTTTTTAGTCCAGAGAATCAGCTCAGAAACTCCAGGAGAACCATTTAGGAACAAAAAGAACAAAAACTCACTCAGTTTTTGTCTTCATCACATAAAAAAGTGCAGACACACGCAAACACATTTAGGGTTTGGCTGGAGAGAGTGGTCGTCTACAACTCTGACCGCTGCTGGGAGGAGTTTCAGAGGGAAGAGGGGGGTGTTTTCAGCCAAGGCTGGAAATGAATGATTTCTTTCTTTGTAACGAGGAGAGGGGCTGGAAGACGGAGGGGAGAGTAAAGCTGTAATCTACTCCACATATGGGAACCTTGGCAACGTGAGGTTTGCAAAGCATGAAGGAAGCTGCTAGATTCCATTTAACTCCATTTAAAATAATCTTGGTGTTCTCCAGTTTTATTCTCCACCTTTAAAAGCACAAAACTAAACTTTTACAGTTGCATGTGAATGGTAATTATGGTAATTATGCACTGCAAGTTAAACAAAATAGACGTAGGTGTTTTCAGTTAGAGGAATTGTGAGAACATGCTGTTTCAGTTAAGCAGGAAGGATCTTCACCATTTGTGGTCTTCACATGTTTTTTTCATCGTTTTTTTATGAAGGGAAAATTTTTCCAGCCCATCTCTAGAGTTTGGAACCCACCAGTGCACAAACACTTTGTTCTAATGGAGAAAATAGAAGGTTAGTGTTGTGTGAGAACTAAAGAGGTTGAATAGATCACACGACAGTGCTGATCAGTTTTACCGCGGTCTCTCTGGGAACATCAAGTCTTACTGACAGTTGAATGTTGGATTCAGATGGACCAATTTGATTTCTATTTATCCTGAGGGAACTTTGAAGGAGGCATGAGATTTAACCCAAACATTCATTATTTCATAAAAATTCCAGGTATTACATTTCAGTTCAGCTCTATTCAGGATGAAATGTTCAGACATCTTGTCAGGTTTAATTAATCTCCAGAAGGCATTGGAGTGTTTTCTGATGGTGATTGAACAAGCTGGGGTTAGGATTAGCATCTCAAATGTTCAAACTATGGTCCTTATCAGGAAAAGAGTTACCTATATCTCTATATTTCCATAAATGCTGCTCTATACACCATCCATCTATCAATTATCTGAACCGCTTTATCCTCAATAGGGTTGCTGGGAGCCGGTGTCCAAGTCCAGCAGTCATTGGACGAGAGACTAAGGCCAAAATCATCAATTTAATAATCCTTGCAGGCCACAAAAATTTGTTTTTTTAATGCCTCAAAATATGCCCAAAATAGCATATTAGCAATAATCAGAATGTAAAAATGTTGGAAAGTGTTGATTTACATCAGCAACCCACTGGAAAGACACAGTTCAGCATAGCTAACACAGGGATGCTCTTTAAATCACTCCCACAATCATTCTAATATAAGAAACATTTTTTACAGGAATGGAGTATTTTTTTTTCTCAAAGGGCACCACCTAGAGGCAGAAAAAATGTATTGCACTTTCAAGCCACTCCCACTGCTTCTGCAATAGAGCTGTAAGCAACGCCCCCATGGTCGTGAATGCACAACTCTACAATTACTACTCTCACATTATGCTATTAGATAGATATAGATATATATAGAGAGAGTACTTGTCCATACGAAATGTCGCAGACTCTGCAAATGTTCTACCGTTGAAAAGCAGTTCCAGTCTCCTACTGTGCAAAGACCTAGCTAGGAAGTCCTACAGACGTCTGGACCGATGGACCCGATATAGACATGATCTACACGTCCATGCAACGTTGACTGTTTGCAGGGTTTAGTCCAGGGGTCCCCAATCCTGGTCCTGGAGGGCCGCTATCCAGCAGGTTTTGTGGTTTCTCTGCTCAAACACACTTGATTCAGTGGTTGAATCACCTGTGCAGCAGCTCATCAAGCTCTGCTGAAGCCTGCTAATCACTTGCTAATTGAAATCAGGTGTGTTGAAGCAGAGTTACAACTAAAACCTGCTGGATACCGGCCCTTGAGGACCAGGATTGGGGACCCCTGGTTTAGTCCATGCGATTTTCTTTACTTAGCCTGCGAGTAGAAGCAGGGAGTCGTAGAATCTGTTTTTTTCTAGCTGTGAATGCGGCTGTAGTTGCTCCAGGTTTTGCCGTTGTCGGTACCAGATCTGCTCGGGTGCAAGATCGGCTCGGGGTCCTTCGCCTGCCGATGATGACGTCAAACTACGGCAAATTCACTCGGATTTCACACATAAGTTTTGGAAAGAGTTTAGCAGTTTTGTCTTGTTTCTTACCGCCTAAATATTTGCTTCATAACTGTTTTTGTTAATAAAACATCATATTGTCGTAGTTTTGTAAAAAAAAATGTGAAACTACATAAAACCAACAGCAGACTTCCAAAAAGCACAACAGTTTTTATATGTGGAAAAATTGTAAATGTATTTACAAAATTAGCAGCCATTTCTGTATATTTTGTTAGTTCTTAAATCCATTCATTCATTCATTCAAAGTGTTGCTTGCTATTTCTTCAATGAAGTTATTTTATTTTTATTTTGCCCCTTTTCATCAAAATCAAGAGCTGCTGAGGATCTCTGTTTATCAATTGATATTTTTGCTTTTATTTTACGTTTCCTTTGGCAAAACAAACATATTTTCCCCGAAAAGTGTTTGTTTTTGGACTACAGGACTACAACCACAAGGACTACAACCGCAATTTTGTTCAAACCAATCAAAATCTTCATTGTCAACGTGCTACCGTAACTTTTATGAACGTGGTATCGTAACTTCTGTAAGTCTTACGTTCAGCCAATCATCTAGTGTGACGTCATCGGCAGGCGCAGGACCCCGAGCCGATCTTGCACCCGAGCAGATCTGGTACCGACACCGTGTCTTGGCAGCTTTGTAAACAAATCCAAAACACTGCTTAGTCTAGAAACGTTTTCAAACATGCATGCACGCCTGTGACTGACATCTGTAGGTAAGTGGATGTTGAACACTTTTGGCAAATGCAAAGCGGCGATCAAGTAAAATTGCACGGGACTTGGGACGGGGGCATGCTTAGCAAAAAAAAAAGTATTGCCTACATTAGGAAGACTATCATTGTTACATTTCTACAAAACATATACATAATTCCTGAAAACTGTAAAACTCCGGGTTTCTGCTTTAATAGAAATTTCAATATTCGTTCAAAACCTACAGAATATTAATGATGCTTTTAGAAATCTGCCCTCTCCATTCCTTCCATTTGGCGATGAACGTGTCTGAAAATGAAATGCAAGGTGTTCCACTGCAAGTGTTTGGCATAGCTATTATCTCCCCCGACTTATGAGGTTTTAGGCTACAGCTATTGAAAGAATTGTATAAAATTAGCCTTGAATGCTATCGGAGACATTCAACAAGAACAATCTTATCAGGCGTTAGCGTTCCACACCTCGTGTTGATAATGCCTCACAGCCTCAACAAAAGACGTCTTCGCTATCTGCAAAGCACTCCTTATTACTTCAGCTCCACTCGTGGTGATGGAGTCTCGTTGTTTATTAGGAGATGATGCAGTCAGACATGTTTGTTTTGGGAACATTGACGGGAATATCCACAAAATGAGTTGCCAAGCTGATAATATTCTCTTCTTTTCTCACAGATGTATTTTTTTCTCATTGAAGAATTCTGAAAGACATCCAGAACTTTATGAAAATGAAAGTAAACATCATTTTTGGAACGATGCCATGCGTGGATTCACAGAAGGGAATTTAACGCTCAATCTTGGAAGTACAAATCCCTGACAGCTGCTGATGGCAGCTAATAATCCAGATCAGTTCTGCTTGAGTTATTTATGATACGGGCTGCAGTAAAACGTTCCACACAAGGGTGATATGTAGAAAGGTACAGAAGAGATGTCGGGTTGTATTAAACATCTGAGCTGCAACAAAGGCATTTCTTCTTTAAGATGATTATCAATGAGGCTGAAGGTCACAGTCAAATGTCTGATGCAGGCGTGTGACACAACACATCAACACTGTTGTGCTAAAAGACATAATTACTTTTGACCTTTAAATATGTTTTACCGTCAACATAAATCATCCTTTAAGGCAGCTTTGAGTGATGAAAACAGAACTCCGTCTGAACCTTTTGGATTTGCAGCAACAGCAGATTCTGATCGGGTAACTTGAGACGGGAATGAGGTAATAATGCTCAACCAGCACTTAATGTAGTATTGATATGCAAACCAGGAAAACCAGCTTTTTATTGGAAATTCAGTTTTTTTCTCCCTGATTGAAAGATGTGCTCTTATGATTCTTGTTCTGATGCAGCTACTGTAAGAAATTAAATGTTGAATTTACTTAACCAAGTTATGTTAATTGGTTCCACTAAACCACTAAATGTAAAGTAATACACTAGCTGTGTTTACATGCGCCCAGGGTGCGAATTACACAGAGGCTTCCGGGGGAGCCCGGTTAGATTGGGGGTGGTGGTGGGGGGATTCTACTTTGCCTTGGTCCCCAAAATGCCTTCAAACGGCCCTGGGTGTGGGATTGAGATTTGAAGGTGATCTGAATTTCATCAAATAAATAAATATTACATGCTTATAAATGATTATTATTATGAAGCTACAAACGTGTAGTGGAATAAATCTACCTACAACCTGTCTCTTACATGGATCTCCTCTCAATCCTCTAGAAAAACTGCTGCCTGGCTTCTTCATTTTGAACTCATGAGTTACTTTTGAAATTAGTAGATTAAAAAGACCTGTTGACCGCAAATGTAGCGGAATGTGCGCTGCGCGGCCGCGCCAGTGAGGTGAAGTCACTGAAGCATGGGAGATGAGCTCTGCAGCAGCGGAGCGCGTCAGGCACAAATGAAAGACAGAAAATATGCGCAAACATGAACGATTGTGTGTTAATTATGTTTTTTTGGTGGCACTACTTTGAGAATATTACTGTGGCTGTGTGCAGGACAAAACCACCTCTCTCAATCGGAATGAAAGCCAGATGGTCTCCATCAAGCATCAACTATGTTTAGAGCAAATTTAAAAGTGTTAATTTTTGGGTGTTGGTCCAATTTAACACTAAA
This sequence comes from Aphyosemion australe, assembly GCA_006937985.1. Taxonomy (NCBI): domain Eukaryota; kingdom Metazoa; phylum Chordata; class Actinopteri; order Cyprinodontiformes; family Nothobranchiidae; genus Aphyosemion; species Aphyosemion australe. The sequence continues at coordinate 639,149 of SSNS01000161.1, read as the reverse complement.
AATAGTTAATTTAACACTAAAAGAGTTAATTTAACACTAAAAGAGTTAATTTAACACTAAAAGAGTTAATTTAACACTAAAAGAGTTACATAGTTGATATGTAACACTGACATGAGAGTCAAACCCAAGTGTTAAAAAGGAATGTTTCCTAATCAACTCTGTAGGAGTCATTTTGGACAAAATAACTCCTGAAAAGCTAACTCTGAACTCCCACAGAGGCTATAACACCTGCAGAGTTAATTTGCAGACTCCACCCATTTATTCTAAACTTTGGACTGGCAGTGACTGATTGGCTGCAGAGAGCTGCAGTGGGCAAGGTGCATTGTGGGAGTCATGTTTTTAGGTAATTTGTTCTATTTTGGGGTGTTTATGCATGTTTTTTGGGGGGGGGGGGGTTGTGTTGTTCTTAGTTACTACTTTGTTCACTGTTGCAAATGTGGTGTTACATGTTGTGTCATGTTGGCACCATAAGTGAGGAGGCTGGTCACAGGAATGGCACTGCTGTGCCGTTCCACTGTCACAGTAAAGAAGTTGAGCATGGTTCACACTAAATGCTCAGGACTCTGCTCCTTGTGTTTAGGGATGCACCGATACCACTTTTTTGGAAAACGAGTACGAGTACTTGCATTTCAGTACTCACCGATACTGATACTGAGTACTTAATAAAAACATGATTTTAATTTACAGATAACAGCTTTAGTTGTATACTTTAACAAAAAAACAAGGCACTCGTTTGGAATTAAGAACATTTATTTAAAATGAAAACTTCTCCTTGCTCTGAGTTGCAGCTGGGGCCTTGGGGGTGGGCACTCGGCGCCTGTGATTAACCCCTTACACGCCGCTCAAACAGACATTTCTCAGACCGTGGTATCGGTCCCCGGTATCGAGGGACTTTTAACGAGTATGAGTACTTTAGAAAATGTGGTATCGAGGCCGATACCCGATACCGGTATCGGTGCATCCCTACTTGTGTTCCTCTCACTGGCTGTCCACAGTCATGAGGGGTACAAGGTGTGAGTTAGCTGATGTTTTTCAGTGTGGCTGTTACACAACAACATGCTCAAATTAACACTGTCAGAATTGATTTCAACACTTTTAAAGTGTCTATATGGGTCCACACCAGTAGGAGTTAATTTAACTCTTTTTGGAGAGTTGGTACTTTAACTCTGATTTAGTGTCAAAAACCAACTCTTCTGGAGTTGAAAATTTAACTCCAGAGTTAAGAGTTACTATATTAACTCCAACACCGGTGTTAAATTGTCAACTCCAGTGTTAAGAGTTACTATATTAACTCTAACACCGGTGTTAAATTGTCAACTCCACAAGAGTTGGTTTTTGACACTAAATCAGAGTTAAAGTACCAACTCTCCAAAAAGAGTTAAATTAACTCTTTCTGGTGTGGACCCATATAGACACTTTAAAAGTGTTGAAATCAACTCTGACTGTGTTAATTTGAGCATGCTGAATTTGCTGTGTAGAAAGTCCGAATTGATATTTTCCCCACTCAGATAAAATATTAATACAATTCAAGGCTTTTTGTCTCCCTCTACATTAAGACCAATTGAAATAATCCATCTTTAAGAACACTGTGTTTTATTATTAATTCACTTTAATCCCTCAAGTTCTTTAATCCATGATAAAACCTTTTTTTTTTCTCAAATTAAAGCAAAATATGAATTTCTAAAGTGAATCGCTGGAGTGTTAATAAATAAATACACAGCAAATAAAAGTGTAGCTGTGGATATGACTAAGAAACTGGTTCAGCATTTTCTAATTGACCAGTTCCTTGTGAGCCCTCAGGGTTGTTATTGACCAAGGCGAGGACTCGCCCACTTATCCGTGTGTGTGTGTGTGTGTGTGTGTGTGTGTGTGTGTAAGCAGTGACTGCCACCGTGTGCTGGTGCTGATAAACTCTGTTAATCCGCTGTGGGCCCAAACACAGTTTAGGCTTTTCTCAGTGCCCAGAACCGGCACGCTCTGACACTTTGTCCGTGTTTCCTTTTATAGCACAGATCGCACAGCTTTGTGACTAACAGGCAGGGAATTGTGATAATATTGACTTGAACATGTTGAATTCGCTGTAGCAATTAATAAATCTTCCTCTGGAAGTTTTATGTGGAACACAGAAACCGTTATTAATTGCTCAGAGAGACTATTGATCTACCTAATGCTGTTGAAATTGGATTCTGCATAGGGCTGGGCCATAAATCGAAAATTTATCATCAATAAAATTTCTGACTGTAATCGATAACATTTTTCCCATGTCAATAAATTTAGTAATAAAAAAGTGAAAAGATGTGTGTAGGTTGGCGACGTTCATGTCCCTTTAAGAAGCTGCACCACCTCGTCACATGACAACGTGACTCAACGTAATACACGTGACAGCCCCATCTAGTGGACAACTTTTGTTTTTGCGCATACACGTAGTTATCGTCCATTTATCGTTATTGAGGTGAACTCCTCAATATACCGTGATAATGATTTTAGGCCGTATCGCCTAACCCTAATTCTGGAATGACATGCCACGGTTTATCTAATGGTTGCTTAAAGATGTGACACAGAAATAGTATTTTATACATTGTTATTGTATAGTGGTATAGAAATGTACACTGTAAGAAATGAAATGTTGAATTAACTTAACCAAGTTATGTCAACTGGTTCCACTAAACCTAGTTGCTTATACATTTACTTTTAAGTTAATATATATTACTTTTACATTTAAACAGGTTTAGTGGAACCAGCTGACATAACTTTGTTAAGTGAATTCAACATTCCGTTCATTTGAATGTAACATGGGCCGTTTCTCAATATGTGTACTTGTCTGTACTTGTGTACTCCCGTCCTTGTGAAACGTCATCAACGATGGTCCAAGTACTGTTCCAATCCTAAGTACATATAATGGCAAGTTCGCTCAAAGTTCCCGGATATGTTCTTGCTCCGCCCATTGTATCGAGGATGCACTGATGGGTCCTTCTGCGGACTTGGGACAGCAAAGTTTCCCATAATGCATTGCGCCGCTAACCGTTATACTCCGAACGGCAGAGGAGAAAGCTCATAACTGTTGTGTTTTATATCAGAAATACAAATAAATCAATATAAAGTTGTCTGTTATTGTAAATAATTGCGTATAACCTGTAAAATGTGCTGTGTATTTGTTTTTTTCTTCTTTCAGACTCTTCACGATCCCTCAAAATGCTAATTAGCTAACCCACTGTCAAAATAAAAGCATCATTGCTTTGTTTTGATGAAAAAGAAACTTTTTTTCTTCATTTAACAGCAGGAAATGCTGATATTGTATCAGTTTTGATGAAAAGTGGACCAAATATAATACAAATAATACGTTTTCATTTTTTTTTGTCATTTAAGGAACAGACTAGACTTTTATTTTTATGTCAGGTCGTTTTTTTAACCGTAGCAACAAGCAGCGCTTGTTACCGTGAGGCAAAGAAGTACGCTTGTTCCAAATGCCGTCCTCGTCCTCCCGTACTCGGCAGAACGGACTTTCTGGTGTGCTAGGCAAGAACACACTTGTCAAGTACACAAGACCGTACTAGCGTCCTTGAGTATTGAGAAACGGCCCATGGTGACAGAATTGGCCTTTCGCCGAGCCCCGCCCCCCTTAGTTACTGTTGCTAAGTCCGACAAACGAGTGGGTCAAACACTGACCAGCTCGGCAGATTGCCGCAATGGAAAGAAATAGACAGGTGCGTGTCAGAGTAATTCCTCCACAATATCATCCAGATCGAGGCAAAAATGGTTACAGTATGCAGTGGAGGGATATATTCAAAATATAAAATTAGGTGTCGGCTCCACTAGCGAAGTGTAGCGGGGAACAAGGAGTTGGGAGTTCGGAAGAAGGCGGCGTCCGGGGACGCGTGGATCCGAGGAGCGGTAGCGGGGATGCGGTGTGACCAAGAGGAGTCAAGTGGCGTGGCTGTGGAGTTAGGCTGTTGGTTCGTGAGTAAGGTTTAATCGGGGACTGGTACATGGGCCAGGAGGAGCTCATGCATGAAGAACACACAATGACTGAGCGACGAGTGAGAGGTGAGTGAGCCCTTTGGATAGTCTGGGAGGCGGAGCTCCGTCCAGCCGCGGGCGGGGAGCACTCATGCTTGGCTGTTGCTGGTTGAGCTTGATGAGGAGGTTCTGACAATACGCAACGAAGGAGACACGACCACTCTAATGCTTAGCTTCACCATCTCGTTGTCGGACAGTAACAGTTGCTATGATGTGTGATTGGACAATGGCCGTTTTGGGGGCGGGGCCGGCGAAAGGCTAATTGTGTTGAAGACCAGAAGTTGCAATAGGTAAAAACAACTTTTATATATTACTAGCTAGCAAAATAATAAAATTTTAGATTTATTAGCTAGTTTAAGAATTCCAGCCAACAACGTTTGCTTACCCCATTGGCAGATAATTATTACTCAAAACAAGAAATTCTGGATCATATTTGAGAAAATTTACCTTATTTTAAGTAATGCTATTTTTTATCCTCTTAGACTAAAAATGAGGTAAAATGTCAAAAAATTACACTTTTTTTACATACTTAGAAATCAGTTTTTGCAGTGTATGAAAGGTCCTATTATCAGTATGGACTGTAAAATCATCAAAGTCACATTTGAACTCACTTGCATTACATTTAAATAGACTAAAGACTGAAGTTTGCTTCAGTGAAAGAGCTGCTTTTGCTTTGAGTTTCTCAACAGACACCATCCTTGTAAAATGAAGCACAAACCTCCCTCCAGACCTCATTAAATAAGTCAAAGAGCAGGAAACGAGACGGCCTAGGGATACGGAAAACCCTGATCAATCCGACTGACACTGATTTGGACCAATTGACACACAAGTGTCTGCACAGAGCTGCATCAAAGCCAGCATTCCTCATGACGTCCCAGCTCTCTTAGCCGACGTTTAAATGGAATTAAATATCCCAGAATAAAATATAAGATAAGTGGTTAGAAGGCAAGCCCAAATTTAATCAGGCAAATATAATCAAGTCCGCTTGGATGCTTCCTGGAGACCATGAGAACAGATGACTGCATAATAAAAGCACGATGCCTTCCTCTTAGTGATTTGTTGCCACAAATTATCATCTTAATGACAAGTTTTATAATTTCTTAATTTCTTGAACTTTAGACACAAATTTTTTAGACAACTTTTCACATTTTAAGTGTTGTTTAGTATTTTACTGTGGTGTTAAAAGCTTGGACTTTTTCCCACAGTGGCACTCCCAATCAATATATTCAAGGGAGATAATCCACTGTTGTGTTCTTACTTTCAGTTTTTTTTTTGGTGCATTTTATTGATCTGCAAGCACACACAAAGCAGCGATGCAGTAACCACTGCCTCTGCTGAGGACAAAGAAAAAGCAATAAAACACAAAAAAGTGTTTACATGTGGTTCTGTGTAAAGTTGTTGCTAGTGGCGTCTCGTGCTGTTGGAGTGTGAGTTATAAAGGTCAGTGGCCACTTTGTTGGGTGGAGTAAAATTAAAACAGGGAAAAAGTTATTATCTGATGAAAACAACATTTCACTGCCTTTGGGGATAATTCACCACAGTCAAGCTCTTTTTTTTATTTTTACCTCTTATATTCATTTAAAAAAAAAAAAGTGCTTTAATAGTCTTCATACTCACCGACACGCTAATCACCTCATTTTTGGGCCAATTGTCTTCCCTCCCTTTTTTATTCATCCTCACATTTTAGTACAAATACCCATGAAGTTAAGATTATTGTCTGAAAAGTGATAAACCTCTAGGCTACAATTTACCCAATATAGCAGAAAGAGAGCAAAGTACACTGTAAGAAATGAAAGGTTGAATTAACCAAGCTATGTCAACTGGTTCCACTAAACCTAGTTGCTTAAATGTAAAGAGTAAGATTCATTTACTATTAATATAACTGTAAAACAATGTATATTACTCTTTACATTTAAGCAACTAGGTTTATTTGGAACCACTTGATATAACTTGGTTAAGTATATTCAGTTTTGCATTTCTTTCCGTTCCTTTCCACTGGACGCGTTGCGTAATGTCTGTGAAATGTAGAGCCAAGTCCACACTGGAGGCATCAGCAGCGCAGAATGTCAGTGGAATATCGCTGCTTCAAATAGAATCCATTATAGTCCAAACTGGCCGCGATGCAGAACTTTTCAGGTGCATCCCAGAAGCAGCTGGCTGTGCCGTGCCGCGCCACTAAAGATAGGATTGGGTTCTATTTTTGCCACAAGTTGCTTCTGGGATGCATCACTTTCAGCAATTAACATGGGGTAGACAGGAAATCACACACGGTATCAGTGTAAAACGTCTAGTAATTTTCAAAATAAAAGACTATTGCAGCGATGTGATTTCTTATCTATGTAGATTACATCTATACATGTGACCTAATGGTTTATTTACTCCCTGCATTCTTCGAGAAATGCAGTGGTGTGTTTTTCATGGCTTTAATCCTGGCATTGGAGAGGAACAACATTATATATGACATCAAACAGCAAACGTGATTTCCTTCTTCTTTTTGGTTTAATGGTGGGTGGCATAAACAAACTGTGACCTTTGAAGTCTCAAGGTGTCTTGTTATCTTGCGAGTCCAGCGAGGAGGACGGAGGAAATGCTACTCCGTGGCTGAGACGCTCCCCGGAGTGTCAAGTAAGCTGTTCCGCTACCCATTCCGTACTGCTGGTGTGGACCCGGCGTAGAACGTGTAGTGCATAGTGATGCATCACTCTGCTAAATTGAGGCTTTTTGTCTATATTTTACACGCTACACTTCCAGAACACATCAAGCTCAGCAATTGAGATCAGGACAGAAAGGAAGTCAAACATCAAAGCAGTGTAAAACATCTGGAAACTTTCAAAATAAAAGTTAAGCACATTTAATTACTTTTGTGTATTAAACGTGTTATATAAATAAAAATACCTTGCCTTGCATCAATTTCCAGTTGCTTAACTAGTAAAAAAAGTATTTAAATATTTGTAATGTCTAACTAAGACCCTCTTGGATACATGCTGCCATCTTTCTCCTTGCTTATTATTGCGTGAACTGTTGAAATCACGTGTGGTCTGCAATTCGTTCATTTCATTATCTCGTAGGACCTGCTGCATGGAACGCTTTTGCTGCCGTTTTTGCGTTTGAAACACTCTCGGTTTTGATGGGAGCTCACGTATAAAACGCGTCTATTACGCCATGCACTGCTTATGCATCCAGTGGAAAACCAGGGTTAGAGTAGTCACGTGGCTCTTTTAAAAAATGATTATGTTTGATATTTTTCCTATAAGATTATACATTTGTAGAATTTGCCAGAGAGCAAATAAAGTGAATGTCCAGATTTATTCAAACAAATAAATAAATGCTAAAGTAGAGCTGTATTAATTTTTTCACATTATAAAAAAGAATCAGCTTCATCACATCACAGACAGTTGCCTCATGCTTTATACATGCAGTGGGTGATGGAGTCAAATTATATTTTGAAATCAGATTTAGCTTTGTTATTCTCAGAACAAAACAACCTAATGATGTCAATCAGTTGATGATGGAGCCATATTAAATACTGCTGCGCCGCTCAGGGAGTCATCAGACCTTACAGGAGGAAGTAATGTTGCACTGGAACTGTTTTTATGTTGTTTTCTCCAATAGGCCAATAGGGGGCGCATGTTTGCACAGTTTACTATGTTGAGCTAGTTTGTATTTAGAAGAAGTGAGACAGGAAGAGACATATTGCCACCTGTATTTACTCCATCCTGGGTAAAGGAAGGTTAACTTGGGGAAAGTGAGAATCAGGACCCCAGCTGTGGCCTCATCTATGCAGGACCTCCTAATCAATACCAAGCAGCCCTAGGAGGGATGTGGAGAATAGTGAGGGTCAGGGTCAGTGTTAAGTGTGAAATTGAACGCTCAGATTCCAGGTGGATTCTGACTTGTAGGAATGAAGCCAAAAAATAGATTTCTCTTTTTTTTTTAATTCTCGCCAAAAAATGTGTCCGTTTAACTTTTCCTGAAACCTCACAAAGTTGCATTTAAGGTGTGGACATGAGCAGGTGGAAAAATGTAGGGATTCAGCTTTGCTTTCATCCATTTTTGAGGTATTTTCAAACAAGCTGACTTTGTTAGCATTCAGATCACACAGAACGAATGCATTCAGCACAGCTCTCCGAAAGAACCAGGCTGTCCTTCAGGCTCTTGTCAAGTCTGCTTTAATAATGGGATTTTCGCACATTACGTACAAACTCACCAGGGACTAATGTGGAAGGATAATACTTCCAGGAAGAGCTGTGAGTGGGTCCAAAATTGAATTCAAAACATAACATTGGCTTTAAAAAGGAGGCAGTTGAACATGTGACGTTCAGGTGATAAGACTGTGCTCCACTGAGCAGCCAGACACTGGGTCGAGTGTGCAATGATGGTTCAAACACACCTGCTTACTGTAAATGAGTTCCTCTTGAACTCTTATAGAACTAACATCTCAGTGCATGCTGGGTCTGGAATTTCTTTTGTTTTGGCTTTCTGCTCCCTCTTTCCTTTTGTGTCCTTTACTTTCACCTTTCCTCATACACACACATTCTCTTATTTCTATCTTAGTGAGGACCATCCATTGACTTCCATTCATTTTTGTGACTGTATTATGCCTAACCCATGCCCTAACCATCTATTCCTAACCCTGACCTTAGCTAAAACTTAATTTACACCATACCTATAAAACTAGTAGAGTTTTGTAAGATTGCACCGAAGTGAGGACCGGGCAAATGTCCTCACTTTGCAACTAAAGGGCCTCACTTTGATGTATATACAAGTACACACACACACACACACAGCTATGGGTTAACACGTATATGTTGCTGGTGTGCAAATCTCCAGCTTAAGTGTTGCATAAACTCTAACTGATGCATTTTAATATGTTTGATCTCTATAAATTGTTATATCACCACAACTGTGTTTGAATAAATGGAAAATTATCTTTCGTGATTCATGTCTTAAATGTAGCTTCCTTGTCACCTACCCCTTTATGATCCTAAATATTAACTGTGCACATGTGAGGAGCTAAGCAGGTGGTTCTAGGTCCAAACACCTCCTTTGTTGGAACAAAAGTGCCACTGGGGCTTCTGTTTTGCTGCTAAAATGACATCGTATGAAGGAGACAAACAGATATTGATTTAATTGAAATGCATTTTTAAGTCAAAACAGTCAGAGAGAAAAGTCTGGAGAGAAATAATGATGTAAGTTTACTTATGTGTGTGTGTGCGTCACCTCTATCAGTTTATAGTTCTGTCTGCACTGCTGAGTTTTCACCGTACAGCCTGTTCCTGGATGATGAGACACCGTTGCTGCCATTGAAGCTTTTAACTCAGATGAACGTAAATGCTCCTGCTTTCCTGTGTCTGAACATTTCATTTAGTCTCTAACACCCTCTAACTAAGTGACCCATGTCTGACGGTCTTCAGAGATAATTAACAAGATGTGTAGAAGGCTGAGACACTTTAACTCCTGTTAATTTATTCTCAAGTTTTATATTTTTGTCATATTGTTTTAGATCCTTGAAGAAAAATTTGATCCATTATCGTTCGTTCTAAACTAAGATCATGTTACGTTGGAAAATTACGTAGTTATATGATCTCTAGCAAAGTCTGTGAGACTGCATGGCATCTAATAGCTTTTAGTGTATGTGAATGACTTTTAGCCAAAAATCTGTAATCGTTAGAACCAGGCCGTAAGCTATGGATCTATGACATTGATTCAAAGTCTGGATTACATTAAGTTCTGCACTGACGTCACCACAGACGTATCAGGGTATATCCCAATAGGAAGCCCTGGATGATGAGGCAGATCCAGAGTCTGCTGAAAACCAGCTTTCAGGTCAGGAAACAGAACATCCTACAATACAGCCAGAGCTAATCTGAGAGGCCAAGGCTGCATACAGAAGGAAGATAGAGGTCCAACATTTGTATTTCCCTGAAAAAGAATTGGTTTGGAGTTGGAACATGCTAATTTAGGGTACATGTCTACATTTATGACATGTTAAACCAGGTTTTCCCGGAACAAACAGTTTCTCCGTGGTCGTTACATCATTAATAATTTACATAGGAAAGCAGATCAGAGACAGCACAGGCTTTTTGATATGCAACATACACACTCCAAGCTGCCTATTTTCAACAAGGTAAATGTAGTTTTTAAATTCTAGAACACCTTGAACTTAATAGAATGCAGTCACATGACCAGTGCTTATTTAAAGACACTTATGTACCAAAAAGGCCACTTTTGCCTGTTAAATACATGCATTATATATGCAAAGTGCACCATAGAGATTTGCTGCTGGCTCAGCCATCTTTGCCTGAATTCAGAGTAGAATAATCTGGCTTCCCAATTTCTATCTCCACTCACAGCTTAGCATCGAACTTCTGAGGTCCTGCAACCGTTTAACACTTGCAATCATGGGGCCTGCTCGAAAATATGTTACAACCACGAAGCAAGCCAACAACGCTGTTTTCAGCTGCACGGAGCAGCAACCATCATTACCTTGACCCCCAGCCTCACAGGAAGTAAGAGCCCAGTGGAATAACTTCATTTCTGTGGGCAATTTCATAGCTGCGGTTAGCAAAAACCCATTAGGAGTGTGCCAACGACTTTCCACTGAACTGTTTCACAAACCTGAGCCAGCTCAACGCAGGACTCACAAAAAGAAGAGACATCAGAAAAATATATATATATTTTTTATTGTTCTCAGTTCTTCCAACTGGATCTTCCCCTGGTCCCACTCAGCATCAGTCTTTTTTACTTGCTATAAAAGTTTTCACAAAACTAAACTTTTATTTGTTTACCTTTTAAAGTAACACTAAATAGTTTTTAAGCTAGAGCTTTAACACTGACCTCAGTGATAGTTGAGTTAGAAACTTGACCAGTTTCATATTTGACACCACTCTGCTGCCCTCTGCTGGCCAGACACTGCACTTAACAGTTTTGTGGAGTGGGTAGGTGTTCTAGGGGGCGCTCTTACGGCTGTTAGCTATTTTCTGTACAGTTAGCTTTTTCAGTTCACTCATTGTCAATAAAAAGAACAAGAGATAAAACCGCAGTAAACATCAGCGTGGCCTACACTAGTTTGAGGAAGTTAAACGAGACTACAAAATCACGGACTGATGGTGACCTGGCTTTGTTGCTACTAGTAAGTAATAATGTTTTTTGTCCAACAGTGTGGATCTTTTTGATTTGTGGCTTATGTAGTAAGACTTGGCTCATGTTAGTGTTCGCTTGTTGCTAGAGCTAGCTACAGCAGGCTGCAGCAGGGTTGTTTATGGTAGTTGTAATTCCACTTTCAACCAGTAGGGCAGAGGAGCAGGAAACTGTGTTACTTTAAAGAAAGGTGCATCTCAAATATATTTTCACAGTAAAATATAAAAAGACAATAAAATGAAAGTTTATTTACAAATGGCACTGAAACATAGGAAAGTCATTAGAATAATAGGACAGCGGGAGGGTTAAATGAAATACTTCAAGTAAGAATTTTTTTTCTGAGTTTTTTTTTTACTACAAATCCATGAACATCTATTTTTCCAGAATGCAGCCTAAAAATGAAAGATTCTGTTTTCTATTAAATACCATTGATTGTTTATATAATGGACAAACCCTCCTCGCTATCACCCGTAGGTTTCTGAAGAGCTGAATCAAAGTCCAATGGGAGGTTCCCACCACCGCCATCTTGGCCGCGTCACAGGTCTCGTCCATAAATATCACATATATGTGATATCTATGGTCTCGTCACTCCGACAATTTTTGTCACTTTTGGCAGGTGGAGTTTCCGCCTTGTTCAAGACCCAGAAACTCCAGTTCCAACTAATGGATCCTGAAAATAACCAAGGCAAATCAATGTGAAAGATAGACTTAAAAAAATCAGGCCTTATCAAATGCCACTGGCAAATTGTGGTCTCTCATTAGTCCTGTTTATCGTCAATTCCAGTTTAGCTCAGAATTTCATCATCCTCCTGCCTCTGGAGTTTTACATTTTCTTCAACCATCCATTGCTTTAAAATTGTTCATTATAAAAGTTTTAGAATAAAACTATTTGGTCTGATTTTGATAAGCACTTTGGGAAAACTAAGAGAAAACAAAAAACACTGGAAATTTCTGAAAAACACCTATTCAAACTAATAATTAACAGTATAGCACTACATTTGCTTTATGCAAGACTTGTGTTCTGGGTTTTGTGGAAATTGCATCCTATATGAGCCTGGAGCACACATATTTAATCTAATTCGGATGTTGTTGTGTGCTGTTTATTTGCCAGACAATATGCACTGGAGGCTGCAATAACAGCGTAATTTCTAAGGACCTACAGCAAACTTTTGTCATGTAAAATATGAATAACCAGAGGTAAGTCATTTACCATTCACAGACACAAATAACTTTAGTATTTCCATGTTTGAGTTTGGTTTTTTTGTGCTACTGCAGTGACTCTTCACAGAAGCAAGGTGTGTTTTTAGGTTAACAGCCTCTCTTTGGCCCGCTGTAAACCTGTCTTCAAAGATTGGACTCATTTTATGGTTTATTTGATTGCAAAGCAGCCGTACATTTATTGGAAGACATGATATACTGTAACAGCGTTGAGCCTGAAGGCCAGCTAAACCAAACGGTGGAGATTTTACAGGTTGGTCTTTTCATGGTTTCTTGTTAAATGAAAGCAGAATACATCATTCATTATGCAGTAAAGGATGAAATTCACCGGGTTCTCCGGTGAATTTCATCCTTTTATTTTTCTCAAAGAAAAAAATAAAAAGATCTTTTTTTAATGCATGCATCATTAAAACACTGTTTCTCTGATGCTTTAGTCCAACGATGTCAGGTCTACTAACAGTTTGGTCTGTTCTAGGGTAATGACTCGGTTCAGGGATGCAGCCTTGTTCCTCTCACATTACTGCACTTAGTTACAAAACAAGCTGATATGGCTTTAGTCAGGGTCAAACACTGCTGTCCATTTCTGTAGATCCGATTTCATGTTGACTACAGGAGAACGTTAGGATTTAGCTCTCAGTGTCGATAAAGGATGCATGAACCAAACTAAAAATCAACAGTTGGTGACAACTTTGAATTTGTGCTTTTCTGTGTTGGTGCCTGACTTTTCGTATCCAGAAATGAAGGTGTTACAAGACTGTTAATGTCATGGAGTGATTAGAAATGGGAACTAAGTGGGAGCTGGGCTCAAATCTCCAACTTAATGAGATGCATTGCTTTGTTGTAGGTTTTGAATATATTAAAGGATATTATATATACTGTGTATATAAAAGGACATGTCCATCCATCCATCCATTTTCTTCTGCTTATTCAAGGCCGGGTTGTGGGGGCAGCAGCCCAAGCAGGGAGGCCCAAAGTTCCCTCGATCTCACGCTCCATCTTTCCCTCACTCGTGAACTTGTGAAGACCCCTAGACTCCTCCACTTGGGGCAGGACCTCATCCCTGACCTGGAGAAGGCATTCTACCCTTTTCCAACTCAAGACCATGGTCTCGAATTTAGAGGAGCTGATTTTCATCCCAGCTGCTTCACACTCAGCTGCGAACCGCTCCAGCGAAAGCTGGAGATCACGTCTGATGAAGCCAACAGGACCACATCATCTGCAAAAAGCAGAGAGCCGATCCCAGGACCCCCTTAAGGGTATAGAGCTGGTCTAGAGTTCCACGGCCAGGATGAAAACCACATTGCTCCTCCTGAATTTAAGGTTCGACTATCCAACTGACCCTCCTCTCCAAAACCCCTGAATAGACTTTGCCAGGGAGGCTCAGGATTTTAATTCCCCTGTAGTTGGAACACACCCTGCAGTTCCCCTTTTAAAATAGGGGTACCACCACCCTGGTCTGCCAATCCAGTGGGACTGCCCTCGATGTCCATTCGATACTGCAGAGCCGCGTCAGCCAACACTGTCCTACAACATCCAGAGGCTCAAGGAATTTTGGGCAGATCTCAACCACCCCTGGGGCCTTACCAGCAATGAGCATTTTGACCACCTCAGTGACCTCAGCACCGGAGATTGGAGAGTCCATCTCAAAGTCCCCAGACTCCACTTTCTCAATGGAAGACGTGCCGGTGGGAGTAGTCTTCGAAGTACTCTGCCCACCGAGCCACAACGTCCCAAGTCGAGGTCAGCAGCACGCCGTCCCCACTGTGTTGGCAGCACACTGCTTTCCCCTCCTAACAGGGCGTGTATTTTTGCTAAATGCATGCCTGTGACAGACTGGCATCCTGACCAGGGTATACTCCACCTTACATCCAATGACCTGGAGATCGGTACTAAGTCCCTGCTACCCTCCACAGGAGCAAGCAGGTCAAGAAAAAAATTGAATAACTGCATGCATTACAGAAATTTTGCACTGGCTGTGAAGTTTTAGCAAGCAAATTTTTATATAAAGAATTAAGTTTTTTTATGTTTGCTTATTGAAATCTATTTAAAATAAAAATCAGAAACAAGTAATCAAGCCTTTCATGTGGCAGGTTATCTGTTAAAAATAAAATCAAATGGGTCAGGGAGGTTTGATTCACACACACACATACACACACACACACACACACACAACAATAGAAGTTTTCTGTCTCTCACGTTTCACAAGTTGCATAGCCAAGCAATCTTCGGAGGCTCCGTGTTATCGGGATTACCAGGCTTAAGGCAGAGAGAGCAAACTGAGGCGCCGGTGCACATTTTAATGTCGTTTTCCTTCGGCTCAATGTGTAATCAATTTTCTCAGACAGTCACATTGTACACGTCTCACGTGGTGTATGTTCTGTGAGCCCTCGGCCAGAATCTCCAGAACTTCGAGAGGACAGAGGCTGTGAACGGGCAAACTTTTAAAAAATCTAATATTTTACTGTGAAAAGCTGCTTTTGTTATGTAATAAGGCCTCTGTGATTTAGTTTTATTGGAATTTAAAATTGTTAAATGAAGTCTAAAGCAGGGAACAAATGCCGAAATATGAAATAATGATAATGAAGACTTTTATTTTAGCAGTTTCATCAAATGCTCGTTACAGAGCATGAATGTGGAATGTGATGATGAGACCTTCACAAATCTACATTTTTGAAAATGTTTAAGCTAAAATTATTGTTTATATGACTCGTTCATCATTAAGAAAAACTCTCTTTAATCAAGTGAAAAAGAGAATAAAAGAGAATTACTGGGCATCTTCACAGAACATTTCCTTGAGTAGCACTTTAAATCTTTTCACGTCTAATTTTTCTCCTCTGATGAAATTGCCGTGAAGAATTGTAGCGAAACCATTTCTTTTTTTAGTACCTTTTGCCAAATGAGCCTGTTTAGAAATCCTGAAGTGCTGCAGCTGTGCGGCGTGAAGTGGCGCTTCCTTCCACGAGTCCGCCTGCAGGAATTCATTATCTTGAAAGCCAGCGTGGCAAAGACCACGGGCAGGTGGTGTGGGTAATTTCACATTTCTCCTGTGCCCTGTGAGTGAGGATGCCACTTTGTGTTATCTCTCTGTAGTGAAAGAGCACATTGGCGAGGTCGGTTCAGCTGTCAGTCTGGCTGAAACGAGCCAGTGTTGATTAGATGAGGAGCTGGAGTCTCCAACAGCAATCTGTCTCCACCCTGTAACTGTAGGACCAAAACTTCGTCCAGGACAACCTTCACGTTTTCTTTTTTTAGTTTTCGACTTAAAATCACCAATGAAACATCCTCTAAAGTTGTCACCGACACAGTGAGGGTTGTTTTTCCGGACATATCACATAAAATCAGATCAAATCTCAGCTTGTAACCTCACACTGAAATCCCAGCAGAAAGAACACGGTCATCTGGAAACGTGAAGGGATGTGAGCCATATTGATTGCATTTCTCAGCTCACTAAGAGTTGTCTAACTGAGGTCGCTGCACATTAGCCAGAAAGGAGTCTCCGCTGTTGCTTTGGAGAGCGCCCTGCTGCAAAACAAAGATAAACTCAGAGCATTGGGCGCTGCAAGGGCGCCATCAGAGGGACAGCGTTTTAGAGGGAAAGTTTTAACAGGAGGTGTCTCGCTAGCATCTGGTGCAGCAGGACGTTTAGTTTGAACTGAGATCCCAGCAGGCAAAGCTGCTTTTCTATCACAAACTTTTTTTTATTATTTCTGCTTGGTGCTGCATCCCCGTGTGGCAAAGCTTAGGAGCAGGCAGAGGAATTTTAATGTCATGCATTATGTCAACAATGAGAAAGTCGGCCTAAACGCTGCTATGAAAAGTTGAATTAAGCTTTAATCGTGTGATATTGCAAGGTCAGAAACATAGACTTTAAATGCAAACAGAGTTTTTGTTGAGATAAAGGCTTTTGAAATTTGAAACACGTTTGAAAATTTCAGAATATGCAGCTTTTGAGAGTCGAGACATATCAATCTGTTTTTGATAGCTAAAACCAAAACAACAATCGACCTAATTTTTCAGGGTTTGCTATGTTTTTCTAGACTACAAGCCATCCTATATCGTCTGGCCACGACCTATAGACAGAGCTCAGGTTTGCGGCGAAATCTACGGTTGTCTTTCAAGCTGTCTGAGAACGCAATTGAACAGCGCTAGAACCAATCAGAGCAACAAACAACGTGACCTATTATGTCTTCAGATATATTGCTATGGGGCAGTCCACCATACACTGTTGTCAAAGAAGAAGAAGCAAATACATCCTTTTTTAAAATAAAGGACTTAAAGGTAATGCATACGATGTTTCTGAATTGCAGGAAAGAACCGCCCTCTCCACGTTGTGCGACGCTCTACCAGCCCCTGTTTACAAGTAGCTGCTGGCCATAATATGTAATTGTGAGGCCGTAAAAATAGCATGCCGAACTTTAGCTTACCTGTCGAGCAGAAAACCGGCGACAGCGGCGTCTGTGGGGAGCCCAACCGGACCGCATTTGCCTCCTCCCGGTTTCCGTGAGAGCACAGGGTGCACAGAGTGCGCATGCGCAGGATGTGAAAACTAACCCAGGATTGGCTTCACCAGAATGATTGACATTTATGCGGACCAATGGTTTAGATCAGGGTTTCTCAACCCTGGTCCTCAGCGCCCCCCTGCCCTGCATGTTTTCCATGTTGCCCTTTCAAACACCAGTGTTTTCCCTGCTGCCACACACCTGACACAAATGAATGAGTGATTAACAGGCTTCTGCAGCCATGTGCTGAAGCAGAGACATGGAAAACATGCAGGGCAGGGTTGCGCTGAGGACCAGGGTTGAGAAACCCTGGTTTAGATGATCCACCCGGAAGTAAAGAACGTCCGCTATACCTTTAAGTACCTCTGTCTGCTCACGTCTCAGAGAAAAGCCCAGGTCTAAGGCCCATTTCCAATACTCGCACTGTGCCCTACACCCTTCTGTGAAGTGCGCTTAGAGGAAGTGCGCAGTAAGGCTTCGAGTGCGTAGAACACAAGTGTGCAAATAATTGCCGAATTGGGACACTGAGCATTACGTCATCGATCGTGATGCATGCTGGGATGCCGGTCGCTATTTGTGCTTTTTTAAAAATCTTTATTAACAGCTTTCAAACACACAAACAAACAATTATTTGATTAAATTTAAATTAATTGCTGTCCACATTTATATCTTTGTCTATAACATTCAGAGCATGAATAAATAACATTAATCGTTTTAAATGAACTTTTTTCACTTGAAAATACATGTTTTCAGAAAAGGCACTTGACCCTATTGCTCCACCTTCTTCTCAAAATTCCCATGCAGCAATGGATTGTGGGTAATAGTGCGGATTAAGTGTGCAAAAGGGGCGTGGTCAACTTCCGCACTTGAGAATCGCACACCTGGCCGGGAACGTGCAATTGAATGGTACAAGTGCGAGTATTGTAATTGGGCCTATATCGTCCAAAGTTGATGCCAAATTCATTTCATACAAGCACCATTCCTGGGCCAACGCCATCTTTGTAGTTTTTCTCCATCACAGCTCTGGTGCTAAGCCCGCCCATTGTCTATACAAACAAACTCTGATTGACCTAAAATTGTTCGAGCCAATGGTAGACCTGCTGAGGCTGGATTGGAGCGTGGCTAGACTGACCTACAGAGCAAAATCTTTTACTGCTATAGTTTGGCTAACGTTAATCCTGATCCTGTTATTGAAAGTTAATAACAGAGAGAAAATTGTAAACTTTATCAAACAAAAACTGATGCTACAACTGTTTCTGGGAATGTCCGTAGCCAAGATAAGAATGCTTTTTCTGGGTATGCCACCTAGTGGTACATCATGGGTATTTCAGTGTTTTTGCAAATGGCTGTTACACAACAAGCATTTTATTGGGTTTTAGTTGTACTTTATTGTCAGATCAAAGGAAAACGTGTACATACAGTTTATCACCAATAGTTTTGCAGACTTTCTCAATTGCTGAATCTTTTCATGAACATGCACGCACATAAAAGCATTAAAAAACATCCCCTGCTTCAGATTCTGCAGCCATTAAAACCCTAACTCTCCCAGACATTTCTTCCCTCTCCTGTTTAAACTCAAGAAGAGAAGCAGCTGTAATCATCAGACGTGGAATACAAAATGTCTATGGATCTGAAGCATCTCACTATGAATAAAAAATCCAATTTTAATTCAGACCAAATGCATTATTTATACGGCCTCTTCCTATGCAAACATCAATACAATCTTTGTTTTGCTGTGCACAGCAAAGATGGGTTGATTCCGTTGATTGCCTCTTTATTTATCTGCACCTTTATGTCTTACAGGATTACACAGATGCAAAACATGGATGGTGAATTCAGTGACTATAAAACACTGAAATGATCGTCTGCTGTGACTGAAGCACAAACATTTGCTAAGACCTTCTGTTTTTTTTATAAATCTCCTGAAAAGGTGTGAAAAAGTTCAAATTGGAACCCAGACTCAGCTTACATAGACCACAAGCAGTCAGATGGAACGTGGTGAGAAAAGGTTCTCATTAGACATGTGTCATGGTCAGAGGACATGGAGTAGGAAAATACTATAGAAATGATGATATTATTAATATGAAACTTAAATTAATTGTTTCAGTCCGTTTCTCTTTCTCATGTTGCAAACCATATTCCTACTCCAAAGGTCCTAATCTCGTCAACGGTGGAGGAATTACAAAATATGGAAATGCAGTTTTCTTTATTTACGTGTAAACTACAAATAATTACGCGCTCTGAGATTTCCGCGTTCCCGAGAAGACTGTGTGAACAAAATCTGGCCGTGCGCGACTGGGCCGACTCTACCAACACCAGACTGGGCCGACCCAGATGTGAATGCGCCATACTGTGCTGGTAGCTATTTCAAAGACTAGCAGTTAGCTCTTTCAGCTTGGAGGCTACGAAATCACAGATTGCTGGTGACCTGGCTTTCTTGCTACTAGACTAACACCATTTTTTGTCCAACAGTGAGAATCTTTTTACTTTGTGGCTTATTTAGTATCAGTTGGCACATGTTAGCATTAGCTCGTTGTTAGCGCTAGCTACAGCAGGCCATGGCAGGGTTGTTTACAATAATTGTAATTCTGCTTTCAACCAGTAGAGGGAGGAGCAGAAAAGTTACTTAGAGTTGCTGCAAATATCGATTTAGTTTCATAAGACAATATCGCAATAGTTCAGTGTATCTATATTTCCTTATGTCCCTGTCACATGTTAGCATTAATGCTACTGACACGCTTCCCTACTTTATGAAACTGTTTGACCTCTATCTACATCTCAGCATGAGAATTGTGTTGCAATGACAGAAACCTAAAGTTGCCATGAATAACAAACACAAGCTACTCTTGAATGTGTGTAAATACGTTTCAGGTCATTTAGCTTAATAAAGCTGCTCAAATGAATACAGCTTTAAACTTAAATATGTTCCTTCAAATATTCAGAGCAATTAAAAAAGGCCATAATTTCCAGTCATATGCCTAAATTGCATTACCTAATTGATTTTTATTGCTGCTGTCAACGCTGAGGAGTTTAACCATCATTCTGGATGCTGTATTTGTCGGCCATGAAGGTTATAATAGCTTTTATCTGATGCACATCTAGCTTTGGACAGAGTGCTGCATCCTTCCTCGCACTCATACATCTTGCTACACTGTTAATCAATAACTGATTTATTTTACATCCCAAACAAGGACGTAATGTCAGCAGATGTTTACTTGCCAAAAAGCTGCTCATCAAATTAAAATTACCGTGATCGCAGAGGACATTTTTTTTATGCCCAATTACTGAATATCTGTGGTGGAGACCGCAAGAAGTCAAAGTACTGCAGAAAGTAGTTGTGTATACTTTTAACATCAACTTGATGTTCTTTAAATTACAAAAGCTAAAATGAACTAAAATGGTTAGCTAACATACAGTTTAGTTCAGGTTTTTTTGCTGTTTGACCCCTAAAATGAACAAACTGAAATAAGAATAAGGGGTTTAACTTTATTTTTAAACAAGTTCTTTTTTAATAGTATTTCAGTATTTACATTTTTTTTCAGAATACAAAAAGCGATTTAGTCTTTGTTAATTTATCAAACAGGTTCCCCTTTTGATAAATAACATTGAGCATAGCTTAATCGATGCAAAACCTATTCCTCCCTATTGGTTTAATGCATGCTGTTAAAACTTGAAAGATTTTGTTCCACTTGTTTTCTTTTGACCTCATTTAATGATCAAAATGTTCTTTTATATGACAAACAAAGCTGATCAATCAGCATCATCGTTAAAATCCACAGTAACATCTATAATTAATATAATAAATTAATAAAATGTGTAGTCATATAAATAGATAAGGCTTTATTTGAACAAGTGCAATAAAAAGCTAAAAGCCAACAGTAGGTAGAGTATAGCATATAGCAGAAAAACAATAAAACACTAAAAAGACTCATTATCAATAAAACCTATTTGTTCAAAAGAACTTGTTTAATTCCACCCCTTCTCTAAATTTGTATTTGTTTTTCTAGAAAGAATGGAAAAATACAACAATTTTTAGCCTTTTCTTGGAATATTAGTAGTGATTTACCTTTTCTTTTAGCTTAAACATCATGTACACACGTTTTTGTAGCCTCTTTTTTTAAAAGGTTTTTTAAATAGCTACTTAACTCACTGAGAACGGCAGTTTTCTGCGGATTGAAATCAGAAATGATGACGAGGACCGAGTCCAGACCTAAAATAAAACGGTCTGACAGAGGAGAGATAAAAGCTTAACACTTATTTTATTGTTCTGACCAATATGAGATTGCTGAACAATAAAACGAACAACTTCAGTGAGGAATTGAAGTGTCGACCTTTCCAATAAAGGTCTTTTGTATTTCACGGACACATGACAGAAATCTGGATCATATCAGGACCAATGGTGACTTTCTGGTGATTGGGTCAGACAGAGAAATCAAAGTGGAAGAGAAAGAGATGGAGCGCTTGATGCTTTTATGTTACCTTCAATAAATTCTTTAATTGTGGATCTAGAATAAAATAACCTGAAGCTTACATTTCTGTTATCTACATACCTGTTATCTTAGTCTATGTTATATTCCATGTTCAGTAAGTTTTTATTTGCCTATTTATTTATTTATTTACTTACTGGACGCGAAGCGACGTGTAATGAAATAGAGGTGTTTTACCCACAAGCTCCCTTCCAACCGGTAGCATTTCAGATGTGAAACATGAGGGAAATCGTTCCACGTCGGCGGTCCCGCAAAATCACAGGAGAATTGCAACACCACACGTGATTTCAGAAGTCCACACAATAACAAGCAAGGAGAAAGACATCTGCATGTATCCAAAAATGTTAGTGGTTTATTTTCTGCTCTGTTTACATAGGCTACGGGGGTTTCACAGGAAATGACGTACATTTATCTGCATGTGACTTTTATTTTGAAAGTTTCCAGATGTTTTACATTGCTTTTGTATGTGACTTCCTGTGTGGCCCGATCTACACTGTGGAGTTTGACGTGTTTTGGAGGCGTAGCGCGTAAAAAATGGACTCAAAACATAATGAAAGCATTATTTCGCTTCTGGGATGCGTTCAAAAAGTTACACATTGCTGCCAGTGAAAAGGAACTCGTCCACTATGATAAATGATAAATGACGTATAGCGCCTTTCATAGTCAGAGGACTCCAAAGTGCTTTACACTACAGTGAATCATTCATCCATTCACACACACACACTGGTGGCAATGAGCTACATTGTAGCTACAGCTGCACTGGGGCACACTGACGGAGGCGAGGATGCCGAACACTGGCGCCACTGGTCCCTTCGACCACCACCAGCATGCAAGGTGGGTTAAGCGTCTTGGCCAAGAACACAACAGCAGCATTCTCTGCCAAGAGCCAGGATCAATCCTACAAGCGTCTGATTGCTGGACAACCCGCTTTACCTGCTGAGCTACTGCTGCACTATAATGGTGGCTAATTGCCACGAAGTACGTTTTGCGTCCGTTTTGCAATGCTTTCACGTCCGGTGGAAAGGAAGCTCAACTCTGGCTGAGGTACAGACATGACATTCTAATATGCTGCCATCTAGCACCAGTTCTATCCAACGTACAAACTGGTGCATTTTTGCACCACACGGAATAGCTAAATATGTTGAAAATGTTGATTTAAAAAAAAATCACAGCTGCCATCAAAGATATTTCTCATCACTGGAGCATAACCAGGATAATATATAAACAGTTTCCTTCTGGTTGGCGCATGTAAAAAATTTGTTTTGATTCTCCAAAGAGCGTTTTACAACAGTATTATCTCCAAGGGCACCACCTAGAGGTGGAAAAATGCGTTGCACCTTAAGCCCTTATCCCTGCTTCCATGATAATGGCTGTGACGCCTCTCATTCTTACTTGTCCATAAGAAATGTCGCCAACTCCGCATTTGTTCAATATCAATAAGGTGAATGCAGACATTCTTTCACTCTTGAAAAGCAGGTCCAAGATAAATTCTTTGCAGGTCTTTGAGGCACTTTTCAGCAAGTTTGGTCAGTGGGATTTTCTTTACTTTTGTCTATCTTGGAGTAGAAGCAGGCAGTTGTGGAATCGTTATTTTTGTAGCTGCTTTATGTGTTTCGAAAACATAGCTCAGTCTAGGTACTACTTTTATAAACGCACGCATACTCTGTGATTGACATCTATACAGAAGCGGATGTCAAACGCCACTGGCTAATACTGAGCGGCGGTAATTACATGGGATTCAATGGGACTTGGCGAGCTTAGCAAAAAGGCTACATTGACATTTTGCCTCCATTAGATCAGACCATTATAGTTAGAGTTCTAAAAAAGTCATACATAATACTTGATAAGGGGAAAACTGAATTGTTGCTTTACGATATTAAGTTTTCATAGCTTTTCCACAGAAATTCAAAACTAACTGAACCTATTCTATCATCAACGAAGAGTTTAGTTGTCATTTTGGATGCTGCAGTCGGCCATGAAGGTTATAGAAGCTCTAAAAGTACCGCACACTCAACCTAATAACTGATTTGTTTTGTTTTTTAAACAAGGACATGTCAGCATTGAATTTAAATCACAATGGACACTTGTTCTGCTTATTTAATGAAATATGAGCTACGTTCGACACCAGGACGTCGTTGGACGCTGTTGCTCTTCAACACAAAGTTAGCCAACAAGTTGACGTTTGTCTAATTACAAAAACAAGTTGAAGAGAAATGGTCTTTTTTTCTTTTTGGACTGACATGAAAAAGTGTCCTTGTATTGTCTTTGGGTGTCTAATCTCTTAGTAACAACGGAGCACGTTTTTCTGCTGTCACAGCTATGCCAAATTCACTCCGAAACACTGTGGGAGCATCCTGTAGAATGAATGCACGATGGCAGAGCCGTAAATGTCTGGCAATCACCGCATCATGAATCTCTTAACTTCAAAGAGGGGGATGAGGTACTATCTCATAGCTGACATGTCAATTATTGCCCCCTCTTCCATGTATTTTTAATATATGGCTGCCTGCCATAAACACTCAGATGTCTTGAAGGTAGATGGGAACACGTTTTCAGCATCAGTCACCGACTTGATTGATGCCCAGTCGGCCTTATTTCATCTTTTGGTACAGGGCAGCTCTTGATCTGAATAATTCAGCCATCATGTTTATAATATTTAACATAAAACTAGGAATTCTAGTCAACTGATGTCTTTGTTTTTAGCTCGTCTCTAAAAATACTCATTTAGGAATCAGGTTTTCTTCTTGTTTCATCACAGTTAGGTGGCTAAATGAAAAGCTGCTGCTGTTTGCAGATGTCCGAGGCGCTTTGCTGTCATTTTGTTTGTAGTGCTGACAAGTGAAATCAAATTCACCAAGGGTAAATTCAGTGACTCGATACTTCACCTGCTCAACCTTGCCGAACACGACGTTTTCTCACGCTGCAGTTTATGAGCTTCTAACAGTTTTAGAAGAATATTAAGGACTTGTTGTTTGGAGGAAAATGTCTACTATAAAAGTCTTTCATCTGTGAATAAGCATCTTATTTTATTTAAAGGAATACACTGGTTTCTCAATAAATCTGCTTTGGTCTCTAGCATGAATGAATGTGAGTTTTCTGTGGAAAAAAAAAAGCTCTGGTACTCTTTGGAGTTTTACTCATTAATATTCCCGATATTCGAACATCTCGCCTCTGACTGGCTAAGCAACGCAACTCTTTTCACGGTTTGTTTGCTCTTTTTTCTTGGGTAAAAAAAATGCAACATTGATGTTTTGTCTCCACAAACATTACCCGCCTGAATGTGTTCCATCATGTTGTGGAGTTGCTAATGCTAACAGTTAGCTTCTACTAGTCAAGACGCACTCTGCTCTCTCCTGGACGCAAAAAACAACACAGCTAAGGTGGGCGAGGCCCAGTGTTGTCAGACTTACGATAATTATCGTATTTGTAGGATAATTTAGCCCTCTGTACGATCATAAATCCCAAAATGTACGATCACTTTAGCCCTAAATTGTGTGGAATCTGCGGCTGCAGATTGCATCCAGAGACATTCGTAAAGCTAAAACTACTGTAAAGACTATAATTTTGCACAGTTTGATGCACTAATGTTGAAGCTGTTGGTCATCAGACATGTCAGGATGCAACTAAGGCCCTGTCCACACGTAGCCGGGTATCTCCCAAAAGAAGATATTTTTCTACGATTCGGCCTGTCATCCACACGAAAACGCAAATCTCCGCAACGAAAACAAATCTTTTTAAAAACTCCGGCCAAACTGAAGATTTGCGTTTTCTCTGTTTTCAGCGTTTTCCTTGTGGACAGAAATAACTGGCGTTTTAGGTTTCACAACGTCACTGTCTGCGACAAAAATGCTGATGGCCCATGTGTAACCTGTGTTTACACTCCAACATGGACGCCCTCAAAGCTGTGCTCGCGTTATCAATCGTCCAAGCACTTTTTGACCCTTGTTGACTTTATACTCCAAAACTACATTTAAGAGCAATTCTTCCTCCTTATCGGTCCACACAAGCGAGCTAGGCACCATGTTTCATGTTTTGCTTAAGTTGAGCCGGAAGAATAAATGGATAGGATTCAGGGGAAATACTGCCGCCTACAGGTCTGGCATGCCTGTGAATGTGCGCTAACTTATGCAGTTACGTGTGAATGGAGTTTTTTCTAAAAAAGTGGTATAGATGCTTTTTTTGGGAGGGCGGATATTAGTTTTTTAAAAACCTGGCTACGTGTGGACATGGCCTAAATAGTGTACGATAATTTTTCACAAAATACGATATTTTTAAGATCTTGGTACGATCTTTAACATTTCCAGTCTGGCAACACTGGCGAGGCCATGAATGCAAATATTTGTCTCTGCCGTCAACGGGACTGACTTTTTCTGACTTTTTCTTGCTTTTCCCTGTCTATTTTCTTTCTGTAGCTAATGCAGGAAATAGGGGTAGAAAACAATTTTAATTTCAGCATGCATGTGAAACTCAGTGGTGATCATATTTCAAAAAGGGGAATGTTTTATACGTTCGTCAGTGACAAAGTACATAAAAAGTAAAAATCTGCTAGTGTCCACTTGGCTAAATATATCAGCTCTAAAGCAGCCGGTGTTTGCCTTTACTGCTCAGCAGTGTGAAATTGTGCCACCATATGATGTGACTTACTGCTTCTACAGGAGAAGGGCCATTTAGGAGGGCGTAATTAATATGTTGATGACTGCATATTTTATCCTGGACCCACATTTCTGCTGAGACAGTAATCAATGGCTTAACTAGAGGAGTTGTATATTACAGGACAATCAATGGCTTTGCATTGTGATGCAGTGTCACTGTAACAAAAAATATCATCGAGGGGTCCATTTATCATACTCAGGGCTTTATGACCTGTTTATTACTAGTTTTTTTTTTTTTCAAATGCATTGCATCTCCAGAGACGTTCACATGATCTTGTGTTTAAACAGTGGTAGCTATCACCACACATGTCATTCACTTAACTGATGAAACGGTGCAGCAAAATTCACACCCAGGCATGGCTACAGCACATATTAATCACAGTACCAGGCTGTCAGTAGTCATCTGTATTCAGAATTGCTTTTTCAGAAGCATATTGCCATCTGTAATTTAATACACCTGCAATGGAGCACCTATAACCTTGTCGAGAGGATAGAAATATGTTATCGATGTTGACTGGAAGCGTCCCGAGTCCGTCAAAAACAATCGCAGTGTGTTGGAGAATTAATTTGCTGAGTGTAAACAGATAAGTAATCCTCTTAACTCAAACACCACTGGGGATGAACATCCGGTGCATTAAAGGTTTTAATACTTTGTTGACTTACTTGACTTTTTTTCCCCTCTTAATACAGGCATCAATGCTTGGGAAACTGAATGACTTTTCCCACACCTTTTAGAATATTTTTATTTTGTTAAATCAGCCACAGTGCAACAGAAGTGACACGTCTTCTTGTACTTAGTGATTCTGTTGATGTACAAACTCAGCCTCAGCCCTCAAGACACAATGTCCAAGGACTGAAGATCCTGATGAATAAAAAAATCTGAGGAAGTCTTTTTAGTTTTTCAAAAGAAGAGACTGAAAATGTTTGGTAATATGCAGCAATGAGCTTTTTAAGTAAGCGCAAACGATATAAAATAAACCTGAATTGTATAATTTTCTGTTGCTTTGTGGGAAAATAATTTGCACAAGAGGGTAAATGGCTGGAAGACCTCAAATTTGTACATGAAAGCTGAAAACATATGAGTTTTCCTTAAAGCGGCTGTCCGGAAAATTTCTTTTATCCGATGGCACCATCTAGTGGCTGACAAGCATATCACACCAATAGTCGTTCAATTCGGTAATTTAAGATGGCGACTGCACGTTTCTTGTTTATGAATGTGCTTCTGTAGCCGACAAACAGAGCGTCGGGGGGGGCTACGCGTGGCATTATGCATTAAGACTGAACAGTCATTAAAAATGTTTTTTAACTGGTGGAGTAGTTAGATGCTTTGTGTGGGTTAGGCTACAGAGATTGGAAATAAATCAATCTCATGCTTTTTATAAAAAAACTAACCAGATGGCTGGAGTGAACGCTGGAGTTGTTGCCTTTTTGAGTGGGCCACCGTAGCTGCAATACTTACTCTGAACTGCATGGCGCTAAAGAGTCGCAATTTTTAACATGATTTCTATGAATATCCCACATGGGACCTTTAAATCTGAAGCATGTAAACAGTAGTCCAACGCTATTGGTTAGTTCTGATCGGTGCTGTTTCCTATTGCACGGAGCTCTACGGGGAAGGGGGCGGGCTTAGCAAAAAAAAACAAAAAACATATTGCTTACCTTATATCACACTACATGATAAGGCAATCACTTTTACGGATTTCATTCATGAAAGGGGAAAACTCCGGATTGCCGCTTTAACCTAACACCATTTTAATTTGAAATAGTGAAAACAAGGTTGCATAGTGGTGCAGTTGGTATCACTTTTACCTAGGAGCAAGAAGGTTGCAGGTTCAACACCCATCTCCTTTCTGTAATTGCCCAATGCAAGTGCAAGATTTCTCCAGGTATTCTGGTTTCCTCCCACAGACCAAAAACATGCATTTTAGGTTAAATGGCAACTTTAAATCATCAGTGTGAGTGAGTGTGTGAATGATTGACCATCTTGTATGTCTCTCTGTGGCCCTATGATGGACCAGCAACCTGTTAAGGGTGGACACCAGCTCTTGAAAATCCAGCACAATGGTGTTTCTACTACATCTGAATTTCCAGAAAAAAAGGGTGTGGTGTAGGAAGCTGCAGAAAACATGTCAAAGCATTCCAGGCTGAAAAATAGATGCCACAACTTGCACATCCCAACCAACACACAAATATCCCCTCACATCAGTAATGTCAGGGTCACACGAACAGACGAGTCTGCTTAGCCGCCAAGGTCGGGCCTCAGCCTTTAGTCCCCTCAGCAGGCGCACCACGTGTTGCTCGTAATTCTACAGCCAGGGGCCTTGATTTAAGACCAGACTGTTGTCACATTTTATTTCCACCTACATTTTAAAAAAATGCCTGGAATGGTTCCAACCACCCGATTCGTAGACCCCTTTTCAGAGTTTTGGCGTTTTGTGCAGTAAAAAGAAGAACTATTAAAAAGTGTGTTAGCAGTAAAAACAGTATGGTGCTACTGTTAGGGTTTAACTGTGCTCTGATAATGATGCTGTTAGTGTGCAGATGTGCTCACGCCATCTTTAGTTAAACTGCACGGGCATTTTTCAAAGATCCGTGTTGAAGTCTGGCGAGATGCACGTCATCCTCGTAGATAAATGAACATCCTTGTAGCCCTGACAGCAGACGGTCATCATCCGTTAGTCTGCTGCTCAACACATCTACAGATGACACCAAACCTTCCCTTAGGAGTCCTTCTGACCAGCTCAAAGAGTGGCCCACTGAACATAATGGGAGGCCATAATTGGTCCAGTTTTTCAGAATTTGCAGAACATGTCAATTTCTCAGCACTTTTATTGCTAACCTGCTTGCAGGCAGGCATGCATCTCATCGTGGCTTGCTGTCAAACCTCCAGCTTTTTGATTGCTGCTTGACATTTATTTTGTTGCCTCTATAAAAATATTTTTACGGCATAAGCAGCAGCAACACCTTCCAGATCAATACCCACCTGCTTCTTTCTCCACCTCGCCTCGTTCTCTAAAGATATGAGGAAGTTGTTAAAAATTTTTATCTTTATAATATTTTTCATTAATCATTTACTGATTAAATTTTATGTAACATTAAAATGACTTCAGTGACCTAGTTTCTCACGTGTTTGTTTTATTATAAAGGTCTTTAGGGCATAATCATGTTTATTTTTGTAAATATTAAAATCATGATTATATAACAGTTTAAAGAAATGTTATTATTTATTGTTTTCAGCTAAAAACTGAAATGCCGATGTGGTGCTCGTCAAAATAAGAGCGTTAAAGAACAACCAGACAATCCATCCTTATATAGTTTCATATTTTGATTGAATATTTTCAGAAATATGTACTTTGGTCACCATTAAATTTTGTATTTGTACACTTAGTTTTTAAAAACCTCTTGAATGATATTGTTCTCTAACATGTGCACACCATCTCCAGCTGTTATCCAGACCTGTATCTACGTGATTTAAGCTAACAAAATAAAACCTAGGTATGTAGATATTGCTACTTTAGATCATCTAACACATTTTTGCACAGATGATCAAAAACATACATGTCAAAGCTAACAGTGTTTAGCAGAAAGATTCCAGATCTGTTTGAAATAGCTAACGAGCTGTGGGGACGACAGTCCTCAGAACCGGCCGCCTGGACTTCACGCAGCTGAAGCAACAAAAGAGTAACAGGATCTCTTCTGCGTTGTGCAGATTAATGTTGAAGGATCCCCGTAACAAGGATCGTCTTGTGGAGCACCGTAAACAGAAACGCAAAAGGAACGACAGAGGCAGCCCGCTCCAAGTCCCCGCCTAGATTCTCGTTTCACTGCTTGGCACATAACGCACGTTTCGTGCACGGAGGGCGTTCTGTGCAGCAGACGTTCAGAGGAGCAGTTTGATGGATGGGTTATGATCCAATCATTTAGAAGGTGGACCAGATGAGGTTTTTCCAGGATTGTATGTTTCAGAGGCAATAAAATTATTATTATTTTTTTTTTGATAACAATATGACAACAAATGTTCCAAAATAAAAAAAATCTCAGACGGTACCTTTAAAAGATACTCATTTTCATTCATTCATAATGGTAAATGGCCTGTATTTGATATAGCACTTCTAGGCTTGTCTAGTAGGGATGTGTATTGGTAACATTCTGCCGATACGACACGTATCACGATACAGGGGAGACGATACGATATATCACGATATATTGCGATACATTCAGCCAGACGATATTAGCGATTTTTTTAGACTGAATTTATTGTAGGAAAATTCAATAAACAGTCCAAATTGATACGCAACATGTTTAACATGAGGTATCTGAACCATAACAGAGGGATTTACATTTCAATGGTGGAAACAAAACCCATTGCACACTGCTGCCAACTAGCGGTCGGCGTTTGAATTGCAACAAAAGAAAAGAAAATTCACAAAGGTTTGCATGTAAATTCTTCCAAAAATTCGATACATGGCTTTTGAATATCGATATAATATTGCAGGAAAAAATATCACGATATATTGCCATATCGATATTTTCTTACATCCCTACTGTCTAGCTTCTATGGTTCTACAACCCCCCAAGGCACTTTACAACACAACCAGTCTTCCACCCATGCACACACACACATTCATAATGGGATCTGACCTATTAATTGAGAATCAAGCAAAAGTAGTGATTAAGCAGCATTCTTATCTTTCTTTTGGACACAAGAAAAATGACGGTTTCTGCACAATATTGGCAGACTCTAATGAGGCACAAACATTTAATGAACCTCCTCCCCACGGGGATGTCTCTCTGCGTTTGTCTTATCAGACTTGCAGTTTTAAACGTATCATTTCCAGTCAGTAATTACTGCCTAGGATCAATAATGGCCTCCAGCTACTGTAGCTCCAACAAAAAACTGTGCACCTGAATCAAAACAAGAGACTTTAGTTGAGGTTAGACGTCAATATCCACTTGTGTTGTCCCTTTCTCTTTGAGACACACACACACACACGCACACACACACACACACACACACACACACACACACACACACACACACTGACTTAAGCAGGAGACACCCTGCTGAGTCATTTGGCATGGCAATCTGTCCTGGAGTTTATTTAGTCTGCAGGTTGACAAAGTCAAATAGGAGAAGTTTGGTGTAGACATTTAATCATTTTTCAGATTCTGGTTTTCTCTGTTCACTTGTTGCTGAAGAATTTGATTTTACTTAATTTTTGCAACAGTAAAATAAAAATAAAAACATTATTTGGTTTGGAATAAAAAAAAAATACAACATTGCATTAAATCCTTTGCAGCAAACTCATATACATCCAGTCATCGTTTATTAATAGGTCTATTATATGCAACATGTTAGACTAGAATTATTATTTTTATGAAAATACAAGCTTAAATTCAGATTTCTGAACACTACGGAGCAGCATAAAGTATACATGCAGCCGCTGCACTTGATGCTTCTTTCCAATTGTGTTTCTCAGAATATCGGACAATCAATTTGAAGCAGCTGTCTCCACGTTCCTGCAGTCGTCCTGAGATGACGATAAATAAACACATTCAAAGTGACAGCCCAGTTGGCTGTTTCTGAGAGGCTGTGCTCGTGTTGAATTGGTGACTGCCAAATGAGGCTGCTGCTCAAATAACCGAGACCTCTGACAGGTGGAACCAGACCTTGTGTTTTATTATTCTCCCCTTCGTGCTCCAACGCCGTTTCTTTATTCTCCAATTTGATTCCACAGTCTGCTGCAAACTTTTTGCTTTGCCCTCATTTGTTTGCTTTCAGTTCAGATGAAAAAAGATAGTTTGCTAACACACACACACTTTCAATTTGTTTGTTTGTTCCCATATGTGACATTGAAATTTGTAACTTAGTATCTGAAGGAAGACTCTCTATTGATCTTGGTGCCATTTGATGAACACTAATGGATGTTAAAGTCAGTAACATTTAATCAAATGACGAGTAACTCCTTAACAGAGATATTAGAGCTATTTTGAAACAACAGTTGCTAGCTAGATCCTAGTCTAGAAATCTAGACACACAGTTGCCAAAGCAAAAATGATTTTGCTCTACATGTCGGTCTAGCTCGCCAATCACAGCGCTCTATTTGTTTGGTGGGCCAATCAGGGCGCTCTATCGATTTGGTGGGCGGGATTTTTCTGCGAATGAGCGACAAAACAAAGATGGCTTTTTTAAAACGGCTTTGGCATCAACTTTGTACTATTTAGACTTGGGCTTTTCGTTGAGTCATAAGCAGATAGAGGTACTTCCGCAAGTCATTTATTTATAAAAGTGATGTATTTGCGTCTTCTTTGACAGTATATGGTGGACTGTCTCGTTGACTGACAGCCGTAGCGGTGAGTGTGTCATGTTGTTTGTTGTCCAATAGCATGTGGAGACAGTTTGAAAGACAACCGTAGATCCCGCCCCATGCCTGAGCTCTGTCTATGGGATGTTTCCAGACTATATATTCACATATATAAGATGGCTTGCCAGGCTAGCTAGCTCTCTGAATGGTCTTTGTTTTGACAAACAGCAGGTACACCTGGCAAGATTGATAAGCTAACAGCAAGACTAATGCTGCATTCGATTTACCTCGGAACTCAGAACTAGGAATGACGTCACACCAGAGTTAACAGCGTTCTGGTTACCGTAGTCGGAGAAGTTGGAATTCCAATATGGCGGCGCCCTCGAAAACTGCTGTTTTGGTAGCTCTCAACGAATACAGAAACTTTTAGTTTGTTCAGCTTAGAGATGCAAGCGCTTCATGTATCATTGATTTTAAATGCACTTGTAACAGTGACTGATGTGCTGGGTTCATATTAGATAGCACCACTAGGGGGCACCCTTATTCTTTCTATAGTGTTGTTAGCCTCCGCCTAAGTAAGCGTGTGTTCTGTTGCTAGTCCTCCTGATGTCCTAGTGTAGACCCTCCATTATTATCTGGTTTTTCATGTATGAAAGGAAGAAATATGGTTACTTCACCTGAGACTCTGTCTTCACAAGGCTTCTGTGGGTTTGGATAATAAAAGAAACTGGAACTCAAGTTTGTGCTGACTCGAGGGTGGAAGCTAATTACCATTCAGCTAGCTCTCATCCACACAACGCAACATCACACACTCTTATATGTGTGTCTTGTAAAATAAACACATTTCAACCAAAACTTACTGTTGTTGATACGGAGAGCTGCCATCTTGGATTTCGAGGTCGGAGTTCTGAAAAACTTCTGAGTTTCTGACTGGGAGGTCCGACTTTGCGGGGCGTTTTATTTGATTTTTCCTACTCGGAAGTCGAGATTTCCGAGTTCCGAGGACAAATTGAACGCACCATAAGTCATGATTTCGGCAGTTCACGCGATAACGCGCAAAGAGAAACACGTCAGCATTTAGCCAAAAAGGTCTGGTTTATTTTCTGTTCTGTTAACATCAGCTACGGAGGTTTCACGGATAAGGACGTACGTTCTGTACTAGTTAAGCAACTGGAAATCTGCACTTCATTTTATTTTGAAAGTTTACGGATGTTTTGCACTGCTCTCATTTTTGACTTCCTGTCTGTTCTGATCTGCTGAGAGCTTGATACGTTCTGGAAGTGTAGCTCGTAAAAAATAGACTTGAAGAGTAATTTTAGCTAAAACACGATGCTTTGCTGCAAGTGAAAACCATAACGGCGGCAAATTGCGGAGTAATAATAATAATAATAATAATTCATCGAACTTATATAGCGCTTTGTTAGGACACTCAAAGACGCTGCATGCACTCACACATTCACACACTGCTGATGATGGTAAGCTACTGAGTAGCCACAGCCGCCCTGGGGCGGTCTGACAGAAGCGAGGCTGCATTGTTGCGCCATCGGCCCCTCTGACCACCACCAACAGAGGCAATTCGGAGTAGTGTCAATGCTTACGCCTCTGGTGGAAAAGATGTGTTAAATATAGTTTTCCATACTTCCATATTTGCTACCATCATAATAGCACCTAATTTTCATTTTATTCACATTACATGGTGATTTTGGCAGTAATATATAGATAATCCTGCCTGACTTGACCCCTGGATGCTCCAGAAGTGCACGTTAAGCTGCTGCTGGTGATATCTGAGCTTCTAAAGGGCCGTGAAATTCCAAGTAATGATCTTTAATGGGAACTTGACTTCAGTTTAAAAGTTTATAAAATAACGTTGCATGAGAAGTTTTAGAGATTGCAGCTGTAAAACACTCTGCTTTTAGTAGCGCTTAGACTAGCTGTTAGCTTATCCGTCCTATTGGGCATAAAGGTATATTTTTTCTAAAAAGAAGCCCTTCATGAAAGCTCTCTAGTAATTTTAAAAAATCACTTAAAAACAACCTGAATGTCAATTTAATGGTAAAGACTTTGCAAAGTTTCTTTTTTTTTTCTAATTTATCTGGCGTCACCTAAACATAGACACGTTTAGCTTCTGCAGGATCACAATACAAGGTTTCATGCATCTTATCTTAAGAGAAATACAAGCATGAGGTATTCATTTACTAAATAAGGCAACAGCAATTAAATCTGGATCAGATCTTGCAGACAAAGTTAGTTTTTAAATTCCAAAAGGGCTACCGTGTAGGAGTAAAATATAGATATTTGTCATAATTCACCTAAATTCAGTTCCAGAGAACCCACAGGGACAAAGATAATATTTCCTCCTCTGTTAGCTCCGAGCATCGTCTTCATTATGTGTTTACAAAGGAAGATATCCATGTCTCCTGGCCACTAGAGACTTGTTAATATTGCACCAATTTCCCAAATAAATGACATGACGTTTTCCTCCCTGTGGATTTCCTACCAACTCCATTAGAGTTACATTATCTGAACTGGAATATATTGCAACCCAGAGCATGGCACACTCTAGCTTCTTTCATCAGCGTTGGAGTAAAAATTGCTCAGCGAGCCAGAAGCAGATCTTGCTTAGATGTGAAATAATCACAGCGACGCTCATAAAAGACGGAGCCAGCGGAGAAACAAAGCAGCTAATGTGATCAGGTTCCCGAGCACAATAGTGTGTGTGCATATTACAGCAGATGAGAAGCTAGAATACTTGCAAACAAGAAATGCTCGTTTCCAGGGCAACAACATCCCGTTTGTTATAAGAAACCAAAATAATGACAGGAGATCATTTGAATGTTTAAACATGACTAACCCTTTATCCCCCCTTGATAGACAAGTCCTTTATAGGAAGTGAAGGTTTCGACTCCAGATCGCCACAAGTGCAATAAAGACTAGATGAACTAAATTCAGTAGCTTCATTGCACAGCTGAGCCACCTGTCCTCCAAGGCTATCAAAGTGTGGCAAAAGTATTGGCTACAGTTGAAATTCAATGTTTTTGGGCGGCAGGGTCACTGAAGCAGTTAAACCGCTTTATTCATCTGGAGGTTCCTCTCCTGCTGCTGATGCGTTTCCTGAGTGAGGAAAGTTTTCTAAGAGGATATATTTGAAAATATAACTAGTTTTCTAAAAAGATGTATGATACCGTTGGTTTTTTAGTGTTACGTTATGGGGTTTAGTAATATTTATTTATGAGCAGGTGTAGATCAAAGTGCTTTACACATAATGGAACTGGTTCAGAAATAATAGAACATTACAATAAAATACAATTAAAAACACAGGACAGGATGAAAAATGGTTAATGTTACTGTTGTATATGATTAAATTTAAGGTTAGAATTGATAACCACTATAAATGAGCTCAAAATGTTTAATAAAGCAAGAAATAAATATAAAACGTGGTAGAAAAATGTACAATAAATTGATTTTTGAGGAATAAATACTTCAAAAAGTAAAAAAGAAAACAAGATTTCTGCTCTTTTACTTTACTTTTTTAGCATAAAAATGAGCATTTTGTTTCTCCTTTTCCTATATACAGGAAATGACAGTTTAATTAGTTTTGTCACATTTGAAAGTGATGATATAAATCGTCAGTGAGACACCTTCTGAATTTGTATTTTTCTTTATTTCATCATGTTTTGTTGTAACATGTTTTTTTTATTTCTCACATATTTTAATATAATTTTCTAAATTCTTCACCTGTATTCTGCTTATTTTCATAAATTTAGAAAAATATTTAAAGAGGTCCTTCATTTAAAAAAAACATTTATTACTTATATTTGAAAATAGTCATTCTGAGTTTTTCATGCAGGCTGAACATGAAAATAGTCTCCTCCACCTATCTCCTGCATTAGCTTCTGATAGAAAATAGACAGTGAAACTCTAGGATTTCAAAATCCTGACAGATCTACGTCACACTGACACTTAGCATTCATAGACTCACCCATCTTGGCTTGTGACGGGGAAGGCTGTTGTTGGTTTAGCATCCAGGAAACAGCAGAGAACATCTCAGCTAGTAGAAGCTAACCGTTAGCATTAGCAACTTCACCACACAGCAGAACTCCTCCAGGCTTGTGTTATTTGTGGAGATAAAACATCAGCGTTGCAGAGCAAACAGAGTCAGTGGTAGAGTCACGTTGCTGTTAGCCAATCAGAGGAGAGATGTCCAAATATCAGGAAATAAGACTACAAATCCTGTTGTCTGAAGCAGTGGCGGTTCTACATGTAATTACTCCCCGGGCGAGACATCCCTTGAGCGCGCCCCCCCACACACACACACATAGTAACTCTTCCTCAAGGGTCAAGGCTGTGACTGATGTGGCCGATAAGATAGATGGCAGGTCTTGTCCAGCAGGGGAGGTGGGTGGCTCATCCTGACCAGTGGCAGATGATGATCAAAAATATTTTAGAATTGCCCCTGAAATTGCAATTCAAACTGACATAAAAAAAACTGTAGACTACCAGAAAGGCCACCTTTTATTACTGAACAAAGCATGTGAAAAATAACCAGTGTAACAAATGCAATGAAGGAGCCACACTTCTGACAAACCTGTCCAAACAAGACTGTGGTCTGCTGCTAAAGATGTGCAATAAAACAACTAAATGATGAAGCTGTGATGTCAGACTCTTCTTATAAAAGCCTAAATAATATGTATTAAATCAATGGGTGTTGTCTACTTCCCTCTTTCCCATTTGATATTTATAGTTAATTAATATTTTATAGAACAATATTCACCTATATTTCAGTAACATTTAAGGTGGTATTAATATCACTCATCATCCTAGTCAAAATAACACATCTAAATATATCCAGTTACACTATGACCAGTAGACCAGTAATGTATTTCATTAACATGTTCAGTAGTGCTGGAAATGCTAATAACAGGATAGTTAGTGAGGACTGGGGACTGTTTTTCTGCTTGTAGAGTTTAGTCATTATTAGGCTATGTGAACATGAATCATGACCAACGTGTTTTTGTTGTTGTTCAGGAGGCAGGCTGCAGTGCGCATTTAACGAGTCCTCGCGGCGCGCTTGAATCATTAAAAAAGGATTCAAGGAATTTATTCCAACCATTCGTTTCAAACTTTCAGCCCTATTAGCTCTGTTAGCAATTAGTTGACCGAATTTAACCGTTAAAATCCCCAGTTAACCGGTTTTTTAAAAATCGAAAACGTGCATCCTAGCATGAGAACGTACTACCTACCTTTATCTTTAGCCCATTAGTCCTGAATTGGGCACCTGATGGTTCAGGCCTTTTCTGTCCATCTCGTTTGGCACTCCACTCAATAAACAGGTTTCCAATCACCAACCAGGAGTCAAGACTAAACCAATTGACCTTGGTGGGTGACCACAAAATCCTTTTGTTTTTCCTCTCTTTTTTTTTTTTGGCCATTTCACACAATTCAGAAAAACATGAAGGAATTATAAGCCTGTATTTATAATATTATGAATTAAATGTGCATTATATGGAAGAACATCAAGGTGTGATTGACTTTAGCCATCTTATACAGTTGATTCAGACCCCCCCCACCCCCCGTCCGTTTCATTTGGGAGAGACCCAGAGGTGAAATCCCCCGCGCCCCTCCCTATTCTCTTCTTCACACACACGGCGCTCGCCTGAACCCTCTCATCAGCAGGAGCGCCTGCAGCTGCAGGGGGCGCCAACGTGCTGGTTCCAGTCCAGACACAGATATGACACGTAATAGAAAACCATGTTGCGGCGCGCAGGTTTTTTTCTTCTTTTTTTTTTTACTCAGCGATTGTGCGCCCCCTAAAAAATGCCGCCCCGGGCAGCCGCCCGGTCTGCCCGTGCCTAAAACCGCTACTGGTCTGAAGCTACTTTATCCTCTGGCTGAATTATCTGTGCTGAAACAGGTGCACCAGAGCTTTTTTCCCCCCAGAGTATGACTTACAAGGCATTCATTCCTACTAGTGACCACTAGCCTGGTAAGCCATCCTATATATGTGAATATAGAGTCTGCCACGATCCATTAACGGCTCTCAGTCGTGGAGCGGGATCTACGGTTGTTTTTCAAACTGTCCCTACATGCTATTGAATAACAAATAACGTACTCACCGCTTCAAATGTCAGTTAATAAGGCAGTCCGCCATATTCCTTCAAAGAAGATGCAAATATGTCATTTTTCTAAATAAACTTAAGTACCTCTGTCTGCTCTTGTCTCAAAGAAAAGCCCAAATCAAAATTGTACAAAGTTGAAGCCAAAGCCGTTTAAAACAAGCGGTTGCCATTTTTGTTTTTTCAGAAACATCCCGCCCTCCGAGTGCTGTGATTGGCCCACCAAACCAATAATAGAGTGCTGTGATTTGACCACTATGGATGTCAGTCAACAAGGCAGTCCGCCATTACATCGTGGAAGAACTACACAAAACATAAAAAAACAAACATAAAATACATTGTTTTTTCTGAATAAACGCGTTGTGATTGGTCAGCCACAATACTGGCCGGGCTTGAGGAGGTTCCCATGGAGCATGCCTAGACCGACATGCAAAGCAAAATTATTTTGCTTCAGCAAATGGTCTAGAATCTAGGCTAGAAACCACTGCAAATGTATTAAAAATACAAGTGAAGGACCTCTTTAAAAATTTCTCTGCAGGTTTGGTTTGTGTCTGTATTTTACCAAAGATACTCCCCATCAGTGTCTTCTCCTCTTAAGAACTTGACTAATGTGCGATAGGACCACTGAATCATCATCATGAAGCTGGAACCCGTGGATCTGACAGCTGCTTCTCCTCCGGGTGTCAGGGGGTCAGGTGATAAACAAAACAAATGGTTGTTATCCCTCGATGGTAATTAAGCTTCTTGCATGATCAGTCACAGTCAGCTGACAATAAAACATCACACAGGCTGCACCATCGTGACTGCAGAACGCATTTCCTTTGAGATCTCATTATTAATTACTGTCGTGGAACTCCAACGGGTTCAGATTTCACGGATTCCTCTGCCCTCGCCGACGGCGTGACAGAGGCTGTTGTGGTGCGTTAAGCGTGTCCGGTGAGCCTCGTGGACGGTGCTCTTGGCGAGGACTTGTCACGGCCAATGCCAGAGCTCTTCACTCTGAAGAACCATTACTCACAGCTGCTTCTGTCTTATTGTTGCCCTCAAACACGACGCCTTTTTTTAGGTTTTGCTGCAGCTGCTAAGTTCTCTTTTTTCACATTTCATATTAAAATAGCTTTAAAACAACATATTGCCTTTTCGTGAAGTTAAAGCACACCGTCCTAAATCTCAGAGAATTAGTGTAGTTTGACCCAGTTAATTTAATGTTGATTGGCTTTTTGGTTATAAATTTACAGCTGATACCTAACCTAATATACCCAATGTAACGTGTTAAATGATCTAAAC
The DNA here is from genome assembly GCA_006937985.1 of Aphyosemion australe. Taxonomy (NCBI): domain Eukaryota; kingdom Metazoa; phylum Chordata; class Actinopteri; order Cyprinodontiformes; family Nothobranchiidae; genus Aphyosemion; species Aphyosemion australe. The sequence continues at coordinate 599,431 of SSNS01000161.1, read as the reverse complement.
TTATTAAAAAATTATACATTTTAAGCTGTAATGGGAAGATAAGTGTTAAACATGCTAAACATTTTTTAATAATTTAATACTAGCCAACAAAATGGACATAATGCAGAGATAATTTATGTTTAGCTCAGCAGACAAATATTGAGTTCCCCCCCTCTCACCGCACAACTTACCGGGACTTTCCACCAAACACCTAAGTGTCACGAAATGTCAGTGAAACGTAGTACGCAGCAGTTAGCCACCGTTACAGTGGCTGGCTCTGTTTCATTTTAAAATATTTCTATGTCATTTTATGGATTTTTCTGAGATTCCGTCTCACAGTTGAGGTGTACCTAAAGTAAATATTACAGCTCTATTGTCTGTAAGTAGGAAAACTTGAAGAATCAGCACTGCACAAACACTTGGTTGATCAAGTTTAACTTTTTTTTTTATATATATAAAACCAAACTCCATAGCTGCAATTAAATAACAAACTTAAACTTTTGTGTCCTTATGGAAACTAAAAAAAAACCAACAAGACAAGCTTTATTTCAAACACTCAAGTTGTCAATGTGTTTTGTCATCGTGACCTTTGACGTGGTTAATGTGACCCCTTGAAGTTGAAAATTACTTTGAGTGAAAAATGACTAAAAGACTGATTTTTTGGCTTTCTCCGTCACTCGCGTACAACTTAATGATGGAGCCAGATGTTCGTTTTAAAGCATCACTGAGCTGCATCACTGAGACGCAACTACAGTGGTAATTACCATCTGTTTCTCTCTTTAGGATCAAACCAGCTTGCTGGTATTTTTAAATCCATTTGGCATTACCAAAAGAAACCAGACTGATCCAAATTTGATTTTGTTATACAAGTTTAGTTTTAAAGGAACGATCTGAAATTCACTGAATAAATCAATGAATTTACACAGAAATAACCTCAATCTTTGATCTGCACAATCATAGATCACAAATATTTATTGAGATTTGAGATTTTTTTTTATTATTTAAAAAAGCCAGTTACATGCAAAATTTTTAAGTTGATTTAATTTGCTGTTTTGGGCTAAATGGCATCCAGCTGTCAATAACCCCCTTGGCTCTTTCCTCCCATGTAATCCGTCGTCATTCTCCTCCACAACATGTTAGACTTGTTGCAAACTTTAGTTCATCCAACAGCTAATGTGTTTCTGGATGAAATGGGACACATGGAGCTGCAGCAACAACAATGGCACAGCTGTTCGGCTGTTTCTGCTGTGATTTGGAGTGTTACACGTCAGAGTTCACGGTGCAGGACGTGTCCCATCTTCACCTTGAGCCACCAGCATTATACTATACAGCAATAAGCAGCACTTTGCATTAAAACAAAGAAAAAATCACAGTACTTCACCTAAAGAACAGATTCACATTAGCACCTGCACCATCCTGGTAATAATAATGGATCTCCTAGTGGATGCACTTATACTATTAATGGGATCTTGGTATTTTTTTACCCCCTTGGCTGTCATGTAGAGCAGCCTCCTCTTTGATCTGCGCTCAGTGTTTTCACTGGGTACTCTAATTGGTCTTACAGGCCCCAGCTTTGATCAAGTCCTGCAGGCAGCGGAGCACCGCGCTTCTGCACATCAAGAAGTAAAATAACAAACCTCATCAGTGCCTCGGCTTTCATCAGGAGTGGATGTCTACCTTCAGGCTGACCACAATCACTGTCGTGAAGAGGTGAAAAACCACAGACGGAGTAAGTGTCCGACACAAGTTCAACGATTATTTTAGTGTCTTGATATAACAAAGAATTTAAAATGTAGGGTAAAGGGGGTTCATGCCTCTTCTCTTCCAGGAGATGGTTGATTGTGGAAGTACTTGAGGGAATGAAGCTTTCTACAATCCTTTTAGAAAGTCTCTTGTCAATGTAGTGAAGCTAAAAAGACAAAAAACGAATAAGCATATTTCTACGTTGTTGGTTTTGATAAAACACTATCATCATGCACCAGAGCCCTGGTCCAGTTTTTGATTAGCCGTGTTTCTGATAATTATGGTAAGTCTAGTTTATCATTTCATTTTTAAAGCAATACAAGCACTATTATTTTGAAAGAACTAAAACATAGCCTAGATATCGTGGTAAACTGAATTGAATTTAGAATTGTTTATTTATAAAGCCCAAGGTGCTGAACATAATGCAAAGACACATGAAAATAAAGTAAAACTAGCAGTAGAAAAAGATTTTATTCTCCAGGTCGGTCTAGCCACGCTCCATTGTAGCCTCAGCAGGTCTACCATTAGATCCAACAGTTTTGTGTCTAGCCAATCACACGTCTATGCTTTGTGTACATTTGCCAGGCTTAGCATTAGAGCTGTGACATAGACAAAACTATGATGGCGTCGCCTCAGAAACGGTTTGAAGCGGCTTTGGAATCAATGTTGGACGATTTAGACTTGAGGTTTTTTTTTTTTAGACATGAGCAAATAGAGGTACTTAAGACTGTTATATCGAAAAAGGGCATATTTGCTTCTTCTTCTACAGTGTATGGTGGACATCCTCATCAACTGATTTCTGTAGCGATGAATACGTGACGTTTGTTGCTCTGATTGGTTCGAGCGCTGTCCAATAGCATGCAGATACAGTTTGAAAGACAACCGTAGATTCCACCCCACGGCTGACTTCTGTCTATGGGTCATGGCCAGTCTATATACATAGACATGTAAAGTTTGCGTAGCATAGACGAAACGCTATTTGCTAACATCATGTTTCTGCCGGTCCATTCACAAATATTTATGGGCAGCACGAGCAGTTGGTATCGGACAAACTGTAGGGTAATGGTAACTGAGTAACTCATTACATTAACACTTACTGGTAAAAGTAACAATGTTATCGTAACAATGTTATCGTAACAATGTTATCGTAACAATGTTATCGTAACTAGTTACACGTTATCACCGAACACTGATTTTTAACGTTATGTCATTAATAGTTGGAGCCAAGCAAAATACTGGCTTGCACCAACCACTAAGCTATGCATCCACTGCTGTGCTTCTACACCCTCCTGATCATGTGATCTAGTACTCTACGCGTCAGATTTAGCCCAAGGACCACCAGTTAGCGATCACTAGTGTACAGATTAATTTAAACTGAAGCTATCCCTATCCACCTAGGAGTTAGAAGTTATCAGCAGTTAACATAATTAACACCAGGCTACTAAATCTAAGGTCTTTGTTGTGAAAAACATGCAAGAAAAGACAGCAGTGATTGACTAGTTGCAAGGCAGGTACAAGACACATGAAGGATTGGTCTTCAGAAGCCCAGACCATAAATTATTTAAATTGCATTGGAGCAGGAGGCGAGTGCATTTTATTAGCTTTAGCGGAGCTGTAAAGACAAACACAATGCAATTGATTTGCTTTGTTGCTGCTGAAAATCAGCCAGCCTTTGGTATAAATCACAGCAGTGGGTGTGAAATTTAGCCTCAGCTGTAAAATAAAGGTCCTGTTGAAAAATGTGTTGGGTGGCTTTAAAGGACAGATGGGAGCAGATGGATAAATACTAAACTTTTATTGATTTTTCTGGGCCATATTTGAAACATACTGTTCAGCTTACATACATAGTAACAGACAAGAAGACCTGAACTAAACAGTAACTACAGGAGTTAAATTCAGCCTTAAAGAACCGAGAAACCATTTTTTACTTATTATTTTGGAAAATGATCAGTCATGCAGGCTGAACATGAAAATAGTCTCCTCCACCTATCTCCTGCATTAGCTTCTGATAGAAAATAGGTGAAACTCTAGGATTTGAAAAGCCTGACATATCTACGTCACACTGTCACTTAACATTCATGGACTCACCCATCTTGACTCACGACGGGGAAGGCTGTTGGTTTAGCGTCCAGGAAACAGTAGAGAACATCTCTGCTAGTAGAAGCTAACCGTTAGCATTAGCAACTCCACAACACAGCAGAACTCCTTCAGGCTTGTGTTATTTGTGGAGATAAAACATCAACGTTTTAGAGCAAATCGAGTCAGTAGTAGAGTCATGTTGCTGTTATCCAATGCTATTGGATAACAAACATGACGTACTCACCGCTATGGATGTCAGTCAAGAGGCAGTCCGCCATACTTCTTCAAAGAAGATGCAAATACATCCTTTTTCTAAATAAACTTAATACCTCTATCTGGTCCTGACTCAATGAAAAACCCAAGTCTAAATTGTTCAAAGTTGATGCCAAAGCCGTTTCAAACGACCCGTCGCCATTTTTGTTTTTTCAGTAACATCCCGCCTACCGAGTACTGTGATTGGCCCACCAAACCAATAGAGCACTGTGATTGGCCCACTACAGATGTCAGTCAACGGGGCAGTCCGCCATACATCGTGGAAGAAGCAGAACAAATGTGCTGTGATTGGCCAGCCACAATACTGGCCAGGGCTGCGGAGGTTCCAATGGAGCGTTGCTAGACCAACATGCAAAGCAAAATTATTTGGTGGCAGAAAATGACGTCTAGATTCTAGGCTACAAATGATTCATATCTTGAGTCCATTTGGTTACACCAAAAGCAGACGTTTAGAAAAATATACCCTCTTTGGAAAGTGTTAAAAAATCTCTCTAAAATGAGCCTTAAAGGTGAAACTCCTGATAATAATAATAGGAGGCTGTTAAAGCCAGTTTAGCAAAACAGATTTGGAAAAAGAAAGAAAGACTTCAAACTTTTTTTTTGATAGTGTTATTTTTCAGCCTCTGCTGTAAGTTCATTAACACTAACGTCATTTGGTCTGAAGGAGTCGTTCAGATTCTGTTGTTTTGGGGGCAAAAAAACACACTCCTCCAAAACTGAACTTTTTTATGAAAAAAAGAGAAAAAACTGTTTTTGTGTCTTATTTCGTTTTACCTCAGAGAAACATTCATGCCAAAGTGGGGACAGAATAACTTCATTTGAGAGAAAGGCAAAGAAAAAATCAGATTCTTCTCCATAGTCAGAGCTCGGCGCTGCAACACCCAGAGGGCAGAGCGATTGGTCAGTCAGCTTCAACAACGTAGAAAATCCCTCACAGAGAGGTTCTGTGGCCAAATGATAGATCAAAACCAGAAAATAAGCTGGAGCAGAGAGCCTCTTTAGATCGGTGCCCTTTCAAAGCAGCTTTAGTTTGTCCCCACTGGGCAGTCGAGGGGAATTAGATGTCATTCTTCTCCTCTGGAATAAAACCCGCCTGTTTCTGTGAGTTAAAGCTTTGTGGGCAAACAGTAAAATAAGCAGCAGCAGCGCTGAAATGAGTTCCCGTCTCCACAACGGGGATTAAACTGTGCTGAATCTCCATTGTTGTTGATATTGTGGAAGTGGACGCAGTAAATAACGGACTTTGTCATGTATCATTGTAATACTTCTGTTAACTTCACTGCCCGGCTAAAAGCAGACGTTTATTTGATGGAACATGAATTAGAGTCTATTTCTGTTTAGGCAGCAAGAGGACCTCATATCCTAGATCCACTTCATCATCATGATAAACCTACAGCTGCTTGAGATTATGAAGCTGTTCCTACATTTAATAATTTTAGAGTTCATAAAAACACTTTTTGCCTTTTTCGTTAATAAAACTTTCCATATAATGCAAAGTTTTGATTGATTGTGTTAGGAGGCAGCCCAGTAACTCACACATTAACTTTAAATAAATGAAAGAAGCATTCAGGGAAAACAACATCAAGAAACAAACAGTGAGAAAAGACATGAGGACAGCTTAAGTAGGACAGCGGGAGTGAGAGGAGACAAGGGACAGGTGTGCTGGATGCTGATTGGTAACAGGTGTGACTCGTTAACTAGGAGACCTGAACTCAGGGACACTGAGCTGGGAGAAACGTCTAGAATAGATAAATAGATGGAAGAAGTACTTGATTTTTTTTACTTAAGTAAAAGTGGAAGTATTCAAGACATTTTTGAGTTAAGTAAAAGTATTACAGTATGATTTTTTAATGTACCTAAAAGTATTCAACTAACACTTAATTATGTGTTGTGTGTTTAGAAGTGTGTTGTTGGATGAGAGATGGACAAAATATAAATTAAAGTACTATTACCTTTGGGACTGCAGTCTTGCATGGACAAGTGTGTGCTTTCAGTCTTCATCAGTGTCAGATCAAAGTACTTTTACATTTGAAACCTTTTAGAAAATGTAGTGGAGTAGAAAGTACAGGTAACTGCTTTAAAATGTAGTGGAATAGAAAGTACAGGTAACTGCTTTAAAATGTAGTGGAGTAAAAGTAAAAAGTTGGCCTCAAGGAAATTACTTAACTAAAGTACAGATACAGAAAAGTTGTACTTACCGTAAGTACAGTAATGGAACATTTTAATAAAAAGGTATATTTTTAAAAAATAATACCTCCATGGGGCGTTTAGAGGTGTGCAGAATGAAGGTACAGTTTTTCCTTTAAAAGATATATTTTTAAAAAATCAAAAAATGTATTTTGAAGGGCACGACACTGGGTTTATGTTTACATCTGCCAGCCACTAGAGGGCACTGTTGTGGTAAAAGGTTCGCTCGGCAAGGCGAGGCTGGGACTGTATAAAATGGCGGACTCGACATGTCAAGCAGCTGATTCTGAGCCCAGAAGATGTTCTAACGGTAAATACTGTTGTAAAATAAACGTATTAGTAGAAATTAGTCCTTACCCTGATTCATCACTGGACATGATACTGGCTGCTCACTTCACGTATCAGCAGTGAACCAACAACCCCGACGGCTAGAAAATGTGTTCTGTTGTTGCAATACCACCTCTAAACACTAGGTGTCGCTATACTGTCCAAGTTCCATATTCAACCTTTAACTAGGGATAGACCAATATATCGGGGCCAATATTTATCATTTTGTATTCAGCTGTTTTTGTCGAGTAGATTTAATTTTAAAAATCATTGCATCGTAATCAAACTACGCAAAAGTTCAATCTCTTGAAAAGTCTAAATCACTTGACAGCACAACTGAGTACATTTAAGACCCTATATAACTACTCTAAGTCTATTTTTGTGGTCTAAAACGATCTTTCATTTATTACATCACAATTTCACCTTAAATTTATGTATTCTATCAGCTGGACTCATTTTCTACTCAACCTTTTGACACATGCATAAATTTTAGGCTGATCTAATCTCTTTGAATACCAAGTGTTCTGACGACGCCCCGTAAAACCGTCATCGCTGCCATTTTAAAAAACCTGTTTTGCAGATTAAAAGAGCCATCCTGTTTCTGTCTGCATCATGTGGTCAGAGTTTACAGCAATGATGTGGAACTTATAAACACCCGTGACAAAGATCTTCACTCAGTCGCTGTAATTTCACTTTTAGTGCAGACTTGATGAGCTTTAATATCCTTGATTTTCCCTCTGATTGCATCACACTGATTGCTCAGCAGTACATGACAGTGACTCCTTCAGCCGAGGGGACGAGGTCTGACGCAGTCAGAAAGTGACTTGATAGCTCATTTAAAAGCTAAGACTTTAAATGTGTGCTGCAATCAGCATTTTAAGCAGAGCGATATTTTGATAATGTAAATTTTCATTGTAATTGTCATGTTGTAGAGTAGTGAGACCCAGACACTGATGCAGAGTAGGACCAAGAAACATGCAAGATAAAATACAAGAATTAAAGTATTAAGCTAGAATCGTACTGTGCTGCAACTCTTCATGACTAGTTGCAGACAGAAAATTGCAAGAAAACATTAAAAAAAACATGGGATGTGTCTGAATTGGTGCATTTAACTATTTTGCGAGACATATTGTGACATAGGGCTAGGGTGACCAGATGGGACAATCCCACATTTTCATTACTTTTCACACGTCTCGCAAATTGAGACTCTCTCCTGCATTTTTGAACGTCTCGCATTTCGAGTATAAATCTAGCATAAACTGTGTGCAGAAAGCCATGGCTGTCAATCAAACCAGGAGGCGGGACTTTAACGCAGGTCCCGAGCGAGTGGAGCACACGAACCAAAACAAAAAGAAACATCAGTGAGCACGGAGGACAGAGAGATGAGCACGGTGGAGAAAACGCTGTTACCCCGGTTTTCCACAGGACGTGAAAGTGGCGCGAAACGGCCACGAAATGTACTACGTGGCAATTAGCCGCCGTTAGAGTGGACAGCTCCTTTTCACTGGCTGCTATGTGTAACGTTTTGGACGCATCCCAGAAGCGATATTATTACGTCTCGAGTCTATTTTTTACGCGATACGCTCCTGAAACACGTCAAAATCTGCAATTTAGATCGGGACAGACAGGAAGTCAAACACGAAGGCAGTGTAACACATCCGGAAACTTCCAAAATAAAAGTCACGTGCAGTACGTCATTTCCTGTGAAAACCCCGTTGCCAATGTAAACAAAACAGAAAATAAACCACAGACCTTTTTGGCTACATGCAGCTGACTTTCTCCTTGCTTGTCATTGTGTGGACTTCTAAAATCACACGTGGTGTTGCAATTCTCCCGTGCTTTTGTGACCTCGCGGGATCAGCTGTGTGGAACGCTTTCGCTCCCGTTTTGCGTCAGAATCGCTCCGGGAATGATTTTGTGGGTAAAACGGCACTAATACGTTGCGCGTGACAGAGTCTTTGTGATGTTTCTCGGAATCATTTCTCCATCAGCAGTCCAATATGAAATGGTGTGGAAAATCTGAGAGTCACAAAAAAGATGTTGATCAAAAGCAGGTTTCCCAGTAATTAGACAGGTTCTTGCTAAAACCCAAAGAAGATTCTAACACAGACAAGGTGCTGGGGTTGTGTTGTTTCAGCTAAACCATTTCAAAGCACATTAAAGTAATAATGAGAGAATTAAATTGAAGCCTTGATTACTTGTGACTTTTCAGAGATTAAAGTCAGTGATGTTTTTCTTTTTCTTCCCTAAATATTTAGTTGAGAACTCTTCGAGACAAAAACTCTCTTGTGGATGCCAACAATCCCAGCCCAGTGGTTTCCTGCTGGTGTGGTGGTCCAGTCTGTTTGTATCACTACACACCTCTTTTATGTAAAAATAATCCTTGTTTTATTTTTCATCACCTGATTGGTTGCATAAAAAAATTAACCTGACTTCCAAACAGCCCCTCGTTTATTACTGGGGATTAATCATTTTTGCACAACCTGGCTTTTCTTTGAAGTCTGTAAAAATGTGTTTGCTTGTTTTCAACCAACACAACACTGACATTTAATTAGTTGCATAAAAAGAAAGAAAACAAATCAACAGTTCTCAGATCGGAGCCGACTCTTATCGATCGTGTGGACGAGCTGCAACACAGAGCCATTTAGAATACCAGCTTATGCTCAGTTAATAAGATTTGACGTTCATCCTGGACTACAGGCTATTCTCCTTTAGCTAGAACAGGTGTCTGCAGCCTGTGGCTCTTTGGACCTTACACAATGGTTCCTAATAACTTTGGCCAAAAATAATTTAAAAAAAACCTAACATGTGGCTTTTAAATACTATTTTAAAAAATGCAGGTTTCTTGTTTTTTTCATGGAATAATTGCACTGCATTTCCAGACCAGAATGACACTAAAACTACCTGTTATATTTTTAAATCTATTGATGATGTTGTAACTCCACCAGGGGCGTCGGAAGCAGGAAAAATGTGGGGGGGACCTGGGGGGGGGGGGGGGGGTTCCACAAAAACAAGTTATGATGTAGACATGTAGATATTTTTACTTACTTCTTAGTGAGGAATTTCCTGATGTCTGTGGAGGTTTCAGACATAGAAACCACTGATACTGCCTTCACCTACCCCAGGTGCCACATACCTGCGGTGCCAGTTCATGTCAGTCTTTTTTTCTTTTCTTTTTTTTGTGAGCAGAGCAGCGTAACCAGGAAAACATGGAATGGATTTCAGCGGACTGAGTAATTTCTAATGAATCAAGTGGAATGGACTTCTTCGAGAACAATCGTTTTAGCACAAGGCGGACTATGGGGGGTCCAAATGCGTGATTTTAAAAAGTGTGTGGGGGTGGGGGGGCACATGTCCCCTCCTGACATAATGGTTCCGACGCCTATGGACTCCACCATTGCCTGGTCCCAAGCCCAGGATGAGAAAGTTGAAGGGTAGCTAGCAACTCCTTCCCATAACTAAATCTCACGCTACAAAAACACAGACAAGTACATTCAGAGACATTCCTGTCCTTGGAGGAGGGTGGTGGGTATACAGGAGGAGGTTTGATGAGGCTGAGTAGTGAAAGAAGTCTTGAAGCAGATGGCCATCATTTCTACCAAGACAAAGAGGAGTCTTACAACAGTCTACTGCCATCATCCAGGATCGCCCATGACGAAACATCATCATTGTCATGGGTGACTTAAGTGCCAAGATCAGCAGCAGCAACCAGGGCTACAAGGAGGTTATTGGGAAATGGTCCCAGCATGAAGAATAACAGTAGAGAGAGATTTTCTGACCTTTGTGTTTTGGGCAACCTGGTAATCAGACTTGGGAATCACCAGACCTGTCCACTGAAAATCAGATCAACCATGTTTGTATTGGAGGGAAGTTCTGGAGATGTCTTCAGGACGTCTATGTCAAGCCAGGAGCTGCCATTGCTTCTGACCACCTTCTCTTAGTTGCCTGAAGCTCAGTTTGAACAACACACTCTTGAGAGATCGGCAGTGCACCTTGGTCTTAGCATCCACAGAGAGAAGAGCGAGATCCTCATGGTAAACACAACCAACACAGCCCCCATTGTGCGGGAAGAACTAGAAGAGATGGAGAGCTTTTCTTACCTTGACTCTATCGTGGACACAAAAGGTAGGACTAATGGTGATGTGAGGGCATGGATTGGCAGGGCGGTGGTAGCTTTCCAACATTTGAAGCAAGTTTGGGGCTCCAGGGACCAGACTATTAACACCAAGATCAGGATCTTTATCACCATGGTAAAGCATCTTCTATTGTATGAAGCCAAGACCTTCATTAACAGCTGTCAAAGGAGGGTCCTGTGGCCAGACAGTATTGCCAACTAAGATCTATGGCAGCAGCCTGTGGAAGAGGAGATCCTCCAAAGACACTGTCGGTGAATTGACCGCACACTCCATAAACCCACTTGTAGGCAGACTTGAAGACCACAGACTACACGTGGAGCCAGATAGAGTGCTTGTAAGTGGCTTATGTCTCAGGTGGGGCCACAGGCATAGATAATGGTGAGATGATGTTTTTGTACATCCTTATCCACAAATATCAACATGCCATAGAAAAAATATCCACACTCAGTCTTTTTGCAAGTGTGTTTTTTTTTACTTTAAAAGCTATTAATAAAACAAATCTCTGACTTTTTTCCTTATAATTTTCACATTATCCTGAGAACAATCATGAAACTGACGGAATGAAAGTGAGAGAGTCACTAGTTGTTTAGAAAAATGGGCTGCAGTACCCAAATTTGACCACAGGATGTCACTCTTACCTTATTCTTACATATTGCACCTTTAAATAAAACTTCGTCAAATGAATTTATCTCACAACATCAGCCTGATTCTTCAACAACTCAACTCAATATCTATCTGATCTTATTGTTTCTCCAGTCCGCTCCCTAAAATCAGCATCCTCTGTCTACCTTACTGTTCCATCCTTCCGTCTTACCTCCATGGGCTTCAGATCTTTCAGTTGCTCTGCTCCCTGCCTCTGGAATTGTCTGCCACAAGCCGCTGCTACTTTTCTAGATAGAATTTAATGCTTTCACATAGGGGTGTCAAATTATCGCATTAATTGAGATTAATTAATCACATCGAGTTAATCTAATTTTTAATCTATAACTTTACTGGGACTTTTCTGGCCTACCTGCTGGGATTTTTTTTTAATTTATTTTATGTAATTATTTTTATATTTAACCATCATGCCATACCACATGTCAGATTTTGTGAAAAAGCGTAATATTTTGTGATAAACTGTCAGTTTTGATATGTTAACTTACAGCACTGTAATTTACAGGTCTATTTTAATTTTAGATAAATGTTTTAGTAACAAATTCTGTGATCACCATTCGCATTGCTCAAAAAAAAGCGTTCCTTGATGTGTTAATATGGACCTGATGTTTTATTTTTAATTTCTAATTATTCGAGACTGACAAAAGAGCACAGTGTTATTTAGAAGTTTAGAAGTCAATAAATGACTTTATAAAGCCAGTTTTTTTGTTATATATTAATCTTTTAGTCTGCTACAATAATGTAATGAATTTAAATAAAAATACATCAAAATGAGGGCTTTTCTCAGCCATTAGTAGGTGAGATTAAAAAACAGATTAATTAGATTAATTAATTAATTACAGCTCATAATTAATTAATCTAAAAAAATTTAACCTCATGACAGGAGAACTTTTACATAATAAAGTAAGTAAAGTTTAACTTTTTGAGCTGCCATCAGTCAGTTTTCTGAAATGACTCTGCATTTAGTTTCAGTTCCATTAGAACAGAAATAAATGTGCCAGCACATATTGGCACGAGAAGGAGCCGGAGCTCGCCTTTTGGCTTTTGTTCCCAACGCCACCGCCTGCCAGACGAGATGAATTTAATTCACTCATTTAAAATGTTAAAGTCAAAACCCTGCTGCTCATTTATACATTCATTGCAAACAGCCTGGTTTTGAGCGCTAGTGGTCATATGTTGTAGAAAACAGTGAAATCAGATCAGATATTAAAATGTTACTACATGAATACGTTAATTTCTTTTTGCTGTGTGTTATTATGGAGGATTTTATAACTCTGAGTTTAGGTTCCAGATGTCACAGTTTGATTAGCTTTTAGCAACAAAAGAAGCGTCTGTGTTTTCACCCTAGAGGCAAAATCATTATTTTTGGTGCTTGTTCTGTAAAAATATCACTATAGGCCAGAAAAAAGCTGGACCAAAGGTTTCCTGGTAAAAAAAAAAAATTACATTAAATCAGGATTATTATTAATTTGCTTTCTCCAGAGTTTACTACATAAAATGTCACATTACAGAGAACATGCATTTTACAGCTAACAGGTTTTTTTTATTAATCTGTTTTCATCAAACCTGAAAACACGGGTTAAGACATCCATAGCTTCTACATGCTCCCTGTTTTTTAGTGCTGTAGGTCTCCATAACTGACTGGATCCATTTTGAATCCTGACAGCTGGAAGACGAGGCAACGAGCCCAAAAGGGTGATTGTAAAACCAAATGTAGCCGCGGACCATATCCTCTGCTGTCTCTGCTGCTACGTCTCTGAACTTGTTACTCTCTCACTCAGACTTGACTTCTCTTCTCCACAGCTCACCGGAGACAGAATGACCTCTCAACTTAAAATGTTCTTGCACAAAAACCTTAAAGAACTTTCCTTTCCCTCCCCAACTTCTCGTTTCTTTATTCCGGGCATACGGACTGTCAGTTTAACCTAAAGTTGCCCCCGACCCGCCAAATAAATCATTAATGCTAACCGAAAAGTTGTTGATTTTATGGAGAATTACTTTTACTGCGGTAAAATTTCTTGTCTGTTTGAGTCTTTGCAGGTTCAGATGAGGTCACCGTCTCAGTGCAGAATTGAAAATCTTTTGCTGTCATTTTTTTTTTGTTTTCCACTGAGAGCTTTGGCCAACAAACCTTCAGATTTATTTTTGTTAGAGCTGCTGTAGCGTTACCACATGATTTCCTCTGGCCTTTTGTGTTTTAGCACGGCGAGCTAAACTCTAAAAATGGAAGATTTAACTGGGACCTGTACTGTGGTGCAGTTGCTAAACCGGCCTTTTTTATAAAAGTAACGACAAACCCGCCATTCACTGGTGACATCTTGGCAAAGATGCTCTAATAATTGTGGAGCAAATTTAGATTATTGTATCATTTCAGCCAGAAGCAAGCATGGAAAACACAGAATTAGATTATTTTTTAAATCAGATCTGTAACATCTACTGTTCTTGAGCAAAGTTTTAGTTTAGATGTTCTCCTTCCTCTCAGCATTAAAGCAACATTCCGCAACTTTTACACCTTAAAATTATGCTTTTTTTGTAAAGTTTTGGCGCCATACTATCATCTATTATGTTCATTTTTGTACCTGTGATAGTGTTGGGGGGTCCCACGTCTGTTTACCGCACTATAAAGGGTGTTGCTTTACGGCAGTATATGGCAAGCCAAAGGGATAAAAAAAGTGCGCGTTCTAAACGCGCGTTATGTCTGCCAAAATGCGCGTCTTGAACGCAAGTTTTGACGCCAAAGGGAGCAAAAACTCACGTGTTCTAATAGCGAGCATTATGTCTGCCAAATATCGCGTCTTGAACAAGCGTTTTGGCGGACACGATGCAAGTTTAGAACGCGCAAATTTTTTGCCCCTTTGGCCATAATTGTATAACGTAGACTCGCTGTTTAGCAGCGGCAGATTCACCAAAGAAAGCTAGAAATCCCTTATCAGAGGAATCTAGGAAAAGAAAAGGAGAACGTGATAGAGCAAGAGCAAAGACCAGAGTTATTATTGGGCCGTCTTTTCCTCACTGGAGAGCCTCTTTTAGAAAGAACGGCATGAACTACGGACTCTGACCTAGCCGTGCTGCTAATGGCTAGGTAAGTAATAAATGATTTCACCGGGGTTATTGTGTTTGGTCGGGCATAAAGTTGTTATACAGTCCTGATAAAACTATTTATTCAATGTGTGGAGGTGGAAAAGTTTGTTTTCGTTGTTTTGCCTGACATTAGGAATGTAAACATGCCTCTTATGCCCGAGAGAGAGATTTAATGTTACGACAGTGACGTTATGCAGCAAGCCTCTAGAGGGCGACAAAGAGCATATATTTGCAAAGTTCAGGAATGGGGCTTTAACAAGAGTCAGTTTGATGAACTTTTCAATTATTAAATCTTTATTTCAAAGGTGATATTTGACAGAAGACATGTTTGTGATATTCCAGTAACCCTAATGAACCCTTTACTGATTAACCACAGTAGCATCAAAGTTGATTTAATCTATGTTAAGTATTTAGCTACAAAAGCTGCAAAACGGTGTTCGTCTTGCATTCATTTGCCCATGAAAATCATTTTTGAGCTGATTGATTTATTCTGATGAAATGTACATTTCATCACATAAGCACACATTTCTCTGATATCTTTAATGTGGTTGCACAGACCTCTCCAGCTTGTGAGGGTGTAATTTGTTTACACTTGTCCTTGGGTAGAAAAACATCATTAATATAAAAAAGCTTTGCCCCACCGTGCAAATCACATCCTTCTAAAGTTTTGGGAATATGATGAGTGTATAATTCACAGCTGAAGGGAGACAGAGTGGCTGCTGGTTAAAAATATGTAAGATTATTTATCACATCAATTTTTTTTAGAAAATTATTCAAAAATGTTTGTGGTGGTACACCTGATTAATCTTATAAATCATGATTGCACATCCTCATTTGTCCGTCATGTAAAAGGATTCACAGTATTTTACACAACTCATGGCTGAAATCAGAAGCAGCAATGGAAAAAACCTTCACATATTAAAAACATATCTTCAGTTTGACGTGTGTTCAAAACACGTTTTATAAGTGTGGGTAAAAGCTTGACTATACAGTTCTGAACAAACAAAAAGCATCAGTTTACTTTAGACTTTAACTAAACAGCTACATAAATGACATGATTGGCACCAAATTTATGGGGGAATTAAACTGACAAATATCAAGAGCTTGAATTTTAAATTTGAGAGCAGGATTTTATATCCTTGCTTTCAAAACTTTCAATGCTTGCACTCAAAATGTCTGCTCTCTTTCAAATATACTCTGTTCTCCCTCAAATCCTTCTTTCTGCACTCAGATTTTAAGTTTCTTGCACAGATATTTTCTTCAC